>VOMN01129378.1:0-29184 GCA_014899125.1 Orchestia grillus | reverse complement strand
AGGGTTCGCCTGGGCTCGGTTGGGTTCGCCTGGGCTCGGTTGGGTAGGGTTTGCCTGGGTTGGGTTGGGTTATGTTAGTCTATTAGACGCCGTGGACACCCAGCTTTTGCGAGGCCTCCAGGATTCCTATCTTTGGTGCCCGGTTTGCTTCTTTCGATTATCGTGCCTCCTTCACTGATAATTGTGTATCTTTTCTTCCTCTTCCTTCGTAAATTGCTGTTTCTGTGGACTATGGATCTTGTGTGGAAGCACACCTAATGCATTGATTCCCCGTTCTCTTTAGTCCATGTCTAATATGGTCCCTTCTATTTCGTTACAATATAGTTCGTCGTTAAAGTGTTTTTTATCACTTCTACTACTATTACTAATACTAATACTTGACTTTTCATATTTGTAGGCTTTTCCTTTCGTGGTACAGTTATGATCGGTATCACTAAATTTCCTGCCTAAGAAAATAGATTCCCTAAGAACTTTTTCGAGGGATTTTAAGAACCAATGTTGTACCACATGCATCAACTATACTGGAAAATGCTTGTCTTTCTTTCAGCAGAACGTACAAGTGTTGCGTTGCAGTTTTCGTATGTTAATTTCATTGTTGCGTTAGAGTTTTCGTAAATTAACTTCATAGTTGCGTCAGAGATTTCGTACATTAATTTAATTATTCAGAATTTTTCGAAACTTCGTTCGCACAATTAAATATCTAAAATATTTCAGTACATAGTTGTCCGCGAGTTCTTCTAAAAAATGTCGAGTTGTAAGTTTTTAAGATTTTTGACTCGAAACTAATTGTAAACAAAAATAATCGTTTCAGCACATTTTCTGCTGTAAATGATGGCTATAAAGCACCCTGATCATTATAATCAATTCAGTTTCAATGGAAAATTTCAAAATAAAAGTACGTTTTTCATCTTAATTTTTTGCCAATAAGTGACGGCATTGACGTCATTTATACGCTTTTTAATTTGATGATTCTCAACTGTTCGCAATTTCTAACATACACTAATATTTTACCTTAGATTTTGTAAAACTAAGTTTTTTCTTCTTGCTAAATAAATTAATTATGGAAGTAATAGAAAAAATGTAGATGGGAAAGATGGATCAAGACCCAAAATGTTCCAATTACAATGTTTTCAAGATACCTTTTTTCTATCACCTTCGTAATTAATCACGTAAAACATACCGGTTTTGCAGTTTCCAGCTCATAACCTCCTGAATTCATGTATTGACGTTGCTACAAATGTTTGCTCCATCGCATTGCAAAAAGTTAACGAAGTTTGCAATGCCTTAGCAAGTCTGAAAATCTGAGTTACCAGGAAAAAATATCCAACTGTAAGCGGTTCCTTGAATACTTTAAATACCTTCAAAATGTTTGGAACTTCACGCCCGGGCCACACTGGGGTGCCACCGCTTTGTGTGCATGGTGTGCCTTCGCATATCCGCAAGCTGTTGAATGAGACCGTTTCCCTCTGCCGTCTGATGATAGTGAGGCAAGCGTGGCCTATTAGGGATAGTTTGTAGAAAGTTATCCAGCTTCTTCTTGAAGACGTTCAGGTTCCATTCATATTAAGTTCCTGCCAAATATCACGCGTAATGTTTCAAGTTCCTTTGAATTTAAATTTTCGATTCAACATTCCTTGAAACCTCGTACATACATCGACTCGTATTTTACCGTAGATTACGAGAAATTAACCATTTTTGTGGTGGGCTCCATGGCGTACTGGTAGCGTGATGGCCTCGTAATCGAGAGGACCTGGGTTCGAATCTCGGCCCATGCACGGTACATTCACGTAACCAGGGAGTACTTCCCTTGGAAAAAGAAGTTTAATCCACACATCCCTCACATCCCTTACATCTTTCACCCCGCCAGTAGTTGAAAGGTATTGAAAACCCAACGGTAAAACGTATTGGAATTAATAAAGGTTCTTAGTCCACGAGTCGGACGTTAGAGATTTTCACTCCCCAACCTGGGGATACCTCCTTGAATGGGTTACCCATTTACGGGGGATATTTGTCTACATTTAAGTAAAGATTTTTTCTTAAATGCTATGGAGATTTCTCCTGTTTTCCTTCTTCTCTTCCCAATTTTGGAGATCCATGTTTTTTCGCTGTCACGCGGCAAGCCAGGAAAGGGAATTACGGTATCTTGGTTACCTTCTTGAAGGAGTCGCCCATTTTCGTGGGATTTATGTCTGTAGATGAGTGGAGATTTGCTCCTGAGCAGTAATGCTGTACGGCAACTGAGGTTTTGAAGTATGGTGCTGGGGTCAGAACAGCGCGCCTGCGATCACCTTTAGTCAAGCTCACTTCTCTTCTCGTAACGTATCTAAGTTAAGATGTCTTGAGTTGAAATATCTTTAGCTAACATATCTTAATTTTAACTGTCTTATAAACTAATATATTTTATATTAACATATCTTTGGTCAATGTATCTTGGGTCAACATATCTTAACAATTCTTAGATCAACATTTCTGAGGTCAACATTTCTTAGGTCAACATTTCTTAGGTCAGCATTTTTTAGATCAACATTTTTTAGATCAACATTTCTTAGATCAACATTTCTTAGATCAACATTTTTCAGGCCAACATTTTTTAGGTCAACATTTTTTAGGTCAACATTTCTTAAGTGAGCGTATTTCAACAGTTACGTTAACATATCCTATTTCCTCTCTGGAAATAGGCTTTGTAGTGTTTCTCCCTATCGAAACATCTCATTTGGGATATGCAATTGACTTACGTAGCGCAGATCATAAAATCGTCTCGGTCTCGTAAAATATTAACAACATTACGAATATTAATTGTGTTAATGTGTCAATGCTATTATATGCGGCGATAATATAGCAAATATTTTGATACAAAAATTATTAAAATATTTTAAGGAAACCTTGAAACATAGAAATTTCGAAAGCACTCTACAATACAATACTATTGATGTTGATTTCACAAGTGCCCTATGCCCACCTGGACGTCCCGTCGCTGCCCAGCGCCGTTCACCAGTTACACACTCTGCTACACTCCTAATTCGTCGGTATTTTCTACGTATGTTCGATGGCCGTGAATACATTCAGCTTAACTCAACGTATGAATAAATAAAAGTTTCCAAACGTTCACAAAGTGTTGTTACGTGCAATTTACCAGCTCACGCAATTTGTTCCATCGCTAAATTTACTTGTCCTGTTGCATTCTCTAATCGATATTACTATAAACATTTTCAATGTGATGTATTCAACATTGATATTAAGTTCAGATTTGTTAACGCAGTGAGAATTTCATTATCCTTTAGAACTGTTCCCGAACAAAGATTTTTTATGGGATCTAGTTTTACGTCGAGAATCTTTAGAGTTGGCGACAGTGTATCAGTATTTGCTGCTCTGATCCAACACTGGCGTGGTTTTCGTAACTCACAGGTTAATAAATGTGCATGAATGGAGTTTCCAGAAATTCGAAATAGCCAAATGAAGTTTAAAAAACCGAGGAAATCGCTTTTTTACGTAAAAATGGTATGAATAAAATCAGGTTAAATTTAATGTTTGTACTCTGAAGCTTTGTTATTTATAAAAACAAAGACTTTACAATTTCATTTGTCGTTTGCACGCTATGTAACGAAGATTTTTCTTCGTTAGAATTTGAGTCCAGATCTTTAAAGTAAGCAATTACGATATTTTTGAGTAAACCTCACGTAATACTGTAAGTTTAGTGTGTATTTGTAATTACTTTTTTTTAAAAAGATTGGTGTATGCCTGAAGTTTCAAGGAATTTTGAATCTTCACGTTGGATTGTACGAAAGGCTGGGCAATTTGAAAAATGAGATATGAAGAAATTAACTCTAGAGAAATTTTTTCAGTCGATGTTTCTACACAAAAATCAAGTTTCTTTTGAAATTACGAACGCGTTACAACCTTCACTTATAATTTGTAGTGCCCTGGAATAGTTTTTACTTTACATTAAATTTTAAATTAAAAATCTTCGAAGTTGACGACAGCAAATTTTTTTACGCGAGAATGGACGACTGCAACGAGTGGTATAGCTTTCACTATTGATAGTTACATTTTACCGTATGACGGAAGTTTGGAGGAATTCTTTATCAATCAAATTAAATTGTAAAATGGATGGATAGATACTGACATTTTTCTCTTCAAAATATCACTTTGCATTAGAGTTTCTTCCAGTGTCCTACGTCGCCCTGAAACTACAGTGTTGATAATGATGAGCTCATCATCATTTGACGCTAGTAATGCGCTAGCATAGTTGAGTTTTGTCTACATTAGTACAAAGTTCAGAGCGCTTACAGGTTTCTATTCCATATTTTTGAATAAAAGTCAAGAACATTTTCTGAACAGATTAATATGTTCATCGTAATTTTTTACTGAATGTGGAAATAAAAATTATGAATTAATAGTTAACATGTGTGAAAATGTTCTTTTTTTCAAGGAATTCTGAATCACTAATTTTGATTACAAAAAAGAATACTTTTACGTTTTTTTTCTTGCAAAAATTAAAATGAATAATTTCGCTTGAACTTTGCTTTTTTCAGTAAATCTGTTGTTTCAAAAAATAACAGCTATACACACTTTATTTAGATTTTGTAGCCTGTTGGAACAATGACATTTTTACGTTAATTTTTTGGTCGAGAGTCCTTCGAGTTGGGAACCGGGTATTTTCCTAACGTAGCTCGTGCAAAATTGCTGTAACTTCGATGTGTGTCTCAATACCTGCTGTGGAATATTGGCGTTTGTCCGCAGATGCAGAAAATTGCTAATCATCGAATTATTGTAAATTGCAAAGAACGTGAGGTTTAAATTTTGGGCTTTACGCATTTAAAAACTTCAAATATTTCATAATCACATGCGTTGCATCAGTTACAAATTACACACTTGAATTTCTTAACACTTTTATAGAGAACATTTATAATTATAGCTACAGGTGGGCCCGTGTACGTTTAACGATTTCCAGGGCTACCCATAGAAACCGCATGCTAAAGCAGTAATACATACAGTGCATAAACTTAAGTATTTACCCAACTCTATTTTTAACGTCTTTTGGAAATTTCAATCTCTGTTTTGGGTCTAGAGTACAGATAATACAGAGAACATACATTCACCAGAATATTTAAATAGAACAGAAACAAATTTATTGACGACCAGAAAATCAATTAGGCCAAAAAGATGTACAGGACAAAAGTATTTGGCCAAAGTTAAAAACAAGTCTTTAGTATACAGTAGCGTGACATATGTTTGCAGTTACAGCATCGAGACGACTGTTGTAACTGTAAACGAACTTTTAATCCTCCGTTAGTGCTAACTTGTTCGAGTCGTGCACGGAGATAGCCTTCAAATTTAACAGCAAGGTCCTTTGTCAGGATTTTTTTTTGTGCTCATCACTTTCGAATATTTGGTACAAATTTTCAATGGGATTGACATGAAGTGATTGGCTAGGCCACAGATGGACAGTTATTTTTTTAAGAAAAGTTTATTCTGTAGAAATTTAGGGAAAATTTCCTAGGTCTTGCACGCCTGCATAAGCTTGAGATGAAGTTCAGCTTTGCTTAATTTTCGTGATGTGTCATGACGTCAAAATAGTTGCAGCCTGGCGGTGCCAGATTTCGCTGGTAAGATGTTTGAAATCGGTTTGCTTGTTGGGAATCGAACCCTCAGTATAAAGAGAAACAATTGAGGCGATAAAAAAATTTAAGAAACACTCAAGAAGTCTTAATCAAGACACTCAAATTCTTCAATAAAATAATGATTTAACGTGATATCAATTCTTTTCAAATACTTTTATCTCACACTTTTTTGTACTTGGTTGATTTTCTGATTGTCTGTAAGTTTTGTTCTATTCTGTTTAAATATTCCGGTAAATCATGTTTTCTGAGCTACCTGTACTCTTTTCGAAAACTGGAGTTCTAAATTTTCAAAATACACGCAAACTAGTGTTGTCCAAGTACTCATGTTCAGGCACTGTATATCTACATAACCTAAAACAAGTATCGTCAACTTTCTGAAGACATTAAAAATGAAGTTATTGGAAGGATGAAATATAATTAAAATTTAAGAATTTCAAAATGTCTGGTCGATGGAAAGCTATATATTTGGTAACATACATACCTAACATTAATTTACTCACGTCCAACGTGAATGATATTTAAATCATTTAATAGGAAATAGGATTACGCTCTAATAATTACCTTCATAAATCACTGTCTATGAAGCAGGATTCATGATTCTCATGAGCTGTTCGAGAGATCTTTTCTTGCGAGAGATCTTTCAAGAGATTGACGGACAGAACTGATTCCAGTGCATCCAAAAATACCGTGCTAATGGAAACTAACTAGCTTTCTGGTTTCACAGTAGTAGGGGAGTAAAAACTTAAAACTTTACTGCAAGATTCTTGTTCAAAATTAATGGAAAGTGGTTTGAGAATATACTAGTTTCAGGTGTATATCGCTTTCATTAGTCATCGTTTCACGTTTGAAACTGCTAGGGCAAAATTGATGAAGGTCAAAAAGCTAAAGTATTTCAGATGTTTATACGGGTCATTTGTATATGGATATATTCCCAATATTTTTCACTTAAATATATTTTTGGCAGTGTATAAATATATTTTATTTTTGTTCCATGCTAGGCTTTTATGGCATATTACAGGCATGCATTTGTTAATACTTATTAGTTTTTATTCGACGCTTGTACAGGGATTTTTACTAACTTTATTGAAGATTCCGTTAAATTTCGTTTGTTTTGCGTCGACGTATGGAACATGATTTTCAAAAATCAAACTTTTATCGGATAGTAATCGTCTGGAATTTAGATGAATTAGTTTCTTCAACCTGGTCACCAACGATTTATGAATCTGGGAAGACCTGCACTCAGCTTATAGCAGAGCAGTGTGTACTTTAATTGATCGATATTAGTACGCGTTCATTTTGCGCTAAGCCATATTAAAGCCTTTTGCGACGCTATATATTCTATTTGACATTTGAACATGATTTTCATTGGGAGGAGCTGCGGAAAGAGTGCTATTATCTGCACATGTATCGATTTGAAGAATGAATTAGATTTAACTATATTATAAAAGAATATCAGAAAAAGAGGGGTCCCAGAACAGATCTCTGAGGAACTACATGACTAATCGCGCGTCACTTCTCGTGTTTAGGAGTGAATTTAAAATCACGATCCGAAGTTTTAACACGACTTCTACACATAAATATTTAGATTGTAGTCGTGCACATCCCAAATAGAAGTTCTATTGAGACTTTCATGTTTTAATTTTAAGGCTGTAATTGTACTAACTGAAAAACCAAAAGGTATTTACTTTGTATGTGACTAACTTTGGAATAAACTTTTTATTTTAATACAAAGGTGTTCTGATTGAGAGTCAAGTTAAACTATTTCGAGTTAGCCCTCTAATACCATACCACTCGAGTTTTGAGAGTAACATGTTGTTATCTACACAATCAATTGTTTATGAAGATTTGAGAAATGCAAAAAATACAAGATTTCCTCAGTCGATATTTTCGTAACGAAATTGCATACAAAGCCTTAAGAATGGCTAGCGTTGTCGATTTTTTTTATAACTGAAGCCATGATGTTTGTGACAGAAAATATCTGTTCAAAGTAACTATATTTTTTCATGGACAATTTTCGAATGTTGTGCTGAAAATCAAAACGACAGAGAAATGCCTGTTATTGTTGACACCAGGTGTTATACATACATCTACTCTTGAAGGTGGGAGTCACTCGGCCAACTTGGAAGAATTTGGAAAAATACCCTGCCGAAGCGAATAATTTTTTATGACAGAGAGCCGGAGATGATTATTCAGAAATATAATTTAACAATTTTTCCAATGAACGATTTCAGTCCAACAGATATATCTGTTATATCTTTTTTACAGTAAAAAATATTCGGAGTTTCAAAGTATGATTCATATTTTCAATGAGAACGTTCCATGTATTGTTTGATTTCTGCGTTGAACAAGTAGTAATACTTCCAGCAATATTTATACCTATATTGACGTAAAAAATATTAAGAATATTTGCTACGTCCTTTTTTTCGTGTTACGTTACATTGTCCTGAGCAGCAGATCCTATTTTGCGCGTCGAACTCTGTTTTGTTCTGTGTAACATAAGTGAAAACGCTTTGAATTAGCGAAAGCTTAACGGAAATTCGGTTGCTCAGGATATTAACGCTTTTATGAACTGAATTGCTGTTTGACATGCGCTAGAAACAATGACTTTTCTGTACGTAAAGTTCTAAGTTCAGAAAATCTTACGTTGATAAATATATCTTTTGGACGCAGCTCATGGGCAATTTTATATTTAGTACGAATTTCGTACCCCTATGTTTTTCATAAAAATTTGTGAAAAAAATAAATCCTTTCAATTTCACTAAAATTGACCATGAATGTTCCGCAATCATTAGTGAACACTATTCGCTAATCGTTGTCGTGATTTGAATATCATAAAATGAAATTTTAAAGGTTAGAGAATACTGTACGAAATGTAAATTTCTAACAAATGTAAAATTCGGGGTTGAAATATAAAACTGATGCATTTTTGCGTTATACACATAAATATTAACTCGGTATCATAATTTCGTATTGATTGGAGTCTGAATGAAAATCTAAAATAATATCGTATGGCTATACATTTACGCTTTTTCATAAAAAATCATACAAAATGTGTTATTATTTTTGTGTTGTATTATCTCTACAAAACGAATTCCTGATGTTCCAATAACGACGACGAGTTGCAAACAGTGTTCCCTAATGATTATTGAACAATCATGGCCTATTTTAGGAAAATCAAAACGATTAGTTTGTATACATATTTTTGTGAATTACCGTGACTTATATTATTATACATTTTCATTCGTAGTCTCCAATCATTACGAAATCACGATATTTAAATATTTATGTATAGAGCTCAAAAAAGCATCAGTTTTCAATTTTAAACTCTAATTTGGCGTTTGTTACCAATTTACATTTCGTAAAGTATGTTATTACCTCCAAAATACGAATTCGTGATGTTCCAATAACAACTACGAGTAGCCAACAGTGTTCCCTAATGATTACCGAAGATTCAGGGTCAATTTTAGGAAAATCAGAACTATAAACTTATTTACTAATTTTTATAAAAATATTTAATATTTTGAAAATAATTTTGGTGAAAATTCCTTTACGTTATTTTATATTTTTATTCATAGTCTCCAATCACTACTAAATCACGATATTTAAGTAATATTATTGTGTAAAATTAAAAAAAAGAGGTTTCAATTTTTCACCACTAATTTTGTATATCTTTGGAAATTTATATTTCCTACAGTATTGTGCCATATTTAAATTTTAAAATTCGATTCCTGATGTTCCAATGACGACGACGAGTAGCCAACAGTGTTCCCTAATGATTACCGAACATTCGTGGTCAATTCTAGGGAAATCGAAACGATTAATTTGTTTACTAATTTATATTAAAAAACGTAAGGGTATAGATATATATATTATTTTACTTTTTCATTCAAAGTCTCCAATCATTACGAAACCATGATATTTAGTTAACAATCATGTGTAGAACTAAAAAAGTACAGTTTTCAATTTTTACCACTAATTTTACGTTTGTTAGAAATTTACATTTCGTACAGTATTGTGTTATCTCTAATATGAAAATCCCTGATGGTCCACTAAAGACGACGAGTAACAAATAGTGTTCCCTAATGATTCATGGTCAATTTTGTGAAATCGACACGATTAATTTTGTTATTAATTTAGAAGAAAAAACGTAAGGCTATAGCTTTTTTTGAGTTCAACACATAATTATCAACTAAACACCATAATTTCTTAATAATTGCAGATTATAAATGGAAATGTAAAATAATGTTACTTCCCTACGTTTTTTCATAAAAATTAGTAAAAAACTAATCGTTTTGATTTTCCTGAAATTAACCGTGAATGTTCATTAAACATTAGGGAACATTGTTTGCTATTCGTCGTCGGTATTGGAACATCAGGAATTCGAATTTTAGAGAGAACACAATACAGTACGAAATGTAAATTTCCTAAGATATACAAAATTAGTGGTGAAGAAATAAAACTGATGCCTTTTTGAATTGTGCTCATAAACATCAACTAAATATCATAATTTCGTAATGTTTGGAGACTATGAATGGAAATGTAAAAAAATATCGTAAGGTATGGTAAGTTTCGAGGAATCCTGAACCGGTAAATTCAATAGCAAAAAATATAAGGCAATTATGCTCCAGGGGAGAAACTATTACCACGATTTACTAGCCTTTGTACAAGGTAAATATGTATGTTAGTAGCTACTTATTATGCCTTCTAACAACGGGTTGATTTTTGAGGTTGTAATAATTGTAAACTAAAATTGCTGTTTTTTGCCTCAATTAAATGTGTATTGACTCTGATCTTGCGAAAATTGCTCGAAGTCTTATGTAATGGACAGGACATTTATTATACACAAATTAATTTACAATGATTTAATTTTATGCACAGTCCTAGTTAATACATCTATACAATGTATAAGATTCCCTTCATGTTGAGTCACGTAGGCTAGAAAGTTTTATCAATTGAAGTTTGTATTGCGTTCAAATTTTTAAATGACCTTTTCTACTGCAAGCCGAGCATGGAAGAACCTTATGCTATTTGTTATTCTTCGTAATGTAGGAGAGATACTTGACTGTTAAAATTTTTCTTGTATAATATAATCAGTATGAACTGATGAACTAAGAATATGAACTAAGATAAAAATATTTTTAATTACATTGTATTGTTTCGGCGGACAACTACGGAAGTGAACATATGTTGCATCAGCTTTGAAATTTACGATAGTTTGTTTCGTACAATTTGAGATGAAATTGTAGTAGCAGCTTTGAAATTTTAACCTATTTGACGCCAAGTTATTCAGAACAAATGTTTTCACTGTCTCATTTTTTTTCATTCCCTCAACCCTTTAAACTCCGTTTGGTAATATGTTATCTTGAACTATTTATATGAATAAAAGTGAAAAATGTTCAACTTCTAATAAAATGTCATAATATTTGATCTAATATCAAGGCGAATTGTGTTAAAATCATGAACAAAAGGTAATTGTAGAAAAATTCATGATCATATTAAAATCATTGAGTTACCTATACAAATACCATTTTCACGTATTTCAAGAAAGTGAAGTAAAAAATAATTTGAAGAAATAACTAAACAATTTCAAGAATACAGACTAAATGCGTATTTGCTTTTGTATTGGTACAGGAATCTTACTCTCACATCGTTTTTACCTTAGTGGGATGATATTTGCTGTGCACATTTTATTCACGGCTTAAAATATGTAGGCAGCTCTCTGCTCTTTTCAAATACTGTTTAGAGGCTTTTTTCATTTTAGCTATTTGGCTGCATATACCTGTAGAATACCCGCAGTAAAGGGATAAATATCACCATTTAATTCCTATACAGTCCGGTGAATATTTTGAGCAGGAATGAAAAAAAAAATTTTGCCGTCATGATTTATTTTTTGATAAAATACAAATGCGCCGATGAAGTACGATAGCTTACCTAATAATTTGTACAATTTTAGGTCCTTAAATCTAACGCAACAAATTATCGGCAGACATTTCATTTTGGCACTCAGAAACAGAAGCCAATTAACGCACCAACATGACCTAAAACCATCATCTTATTAACAAAAATTGTATGCTAATGTTCCACAACCGCCTCAAAATCTTTATATGATATATTATACAAGTAATTTAATGAGCTTGGACGGACGATACATAGTCATGATACGCGTTCACTTAAATATACGACGCCCATATAACTTATACGTAAATAATATACTTCATAACAAGCACATGAGATCAATCAATAACCCAGCCGCACTGTCACGCACGTACACGAACGTCCACATCGAGGGAGAAATGTAGGTTTTCAGTGAGTAGAACGGAATATTCCAACGTACATATGCCGCATCATGTCCAGTGTTTGACGGTGCATTGCATCTACTAATAACTCTGCCCAATGAACACCACATGAATAATATCACAATTGAAAATCAATGTGCAATTCCCTACCTTTCGCAAAATATCAGCATTCTCGTGAGTATAAGTTGGCCAGTCTTCATGCGTTGCAGCTAAAGAATATTTATTTTTCTATCCATTGCTCCTCAATATGAAATTCATGTACTTGCTCACCCACAACCTCGATATTAACATATATATAAATACAGTCAAAGGCAAATATTAAAAACGTACGAGTAAACAAGGCAATAAACTCTAACTGCTAATCAACTTTATATTGAAAGATTTGAGCGACAATTGAGAGCTGAATGCGAAAGACTTATAAGGGTTCGCGTTAGCGGAACCATTCACTTACAACTAATGATAATAATGCCGTAGAGCTTCACGCTAAAACCTAAAAGCCTGTAAAACTCGCCTGCTTCTTCATGTTCCAATGACGGTCACCTCCCGGCCATGGCGATGCAGGAGTTTCGACGACCGTGAGACACAGTCACTGCCTCCTTCCTGCCACTCGACCGGTGACTGTGACGCGACAACCACGCGAAGCACAGAACGCATTAAAACTACACAATAAAATAATCGAGACTGGTATAGTCCACCAGTTCACGTAATGTAATTTGCGCTACGACAAAATCGTACTTTGCGATTCTTCCTAAATTTACGTTTCGTAATTATTAGTGATCGGTAAAAAATATCCATCCCGAAATGGGAATTGGAAACGAAACAGATGATGTTCAGGGTGCGCGCACACATGAACATGGTCTCAAATAGTCAATCAACAAAAATCAAAGTACTGGAAGTCCGTCAACAACTCTCAAGTGTCCAGGTTTCAGGTGGGCGCCTCAAAGTATCGTACAGCCTCAATATCGCTCCATGGTTGTTTTGGGGAAAACGTTAAAATACACTATGCAAATGGCACAAAACTTAGGAAACATGAGATCGGAATGATATCACAACTTGCAATTCTAGAAATAGAATTGCAAACGGAAGTTAAACATTTTAGTAACTCAGTCCGAAATAGGTAATCACGACTTGGGCTTGAATCTGGACATATAAAAGTTACAGTCGGAACAGTAGACAGAAGGAGGAGAAACTGCTTTTTTGTGACATAAATTGCATGGCTGTATAGCTGTTTTGGGAGCAGCGGCTCCGGCACCAGACAACGGAGAAATGGTAGGTGAGCCAGCAGCATTTTTCTTTGTGTCTTTATTTACAGTAGAATAGATTGCGTTAGGATCAAGAGGGCCGGCAAAATGCCCGGGTCCACTGGATGACGGTGGTGGTTGCTGTTGATTCTGACCAGCAGACGACTGCTGTAGCAAGTGAGACGAAGTAGGGGGAAATGAGTTAGCAGTCGACGGCTGTTGGGACTGAGAACTATGTGGTAGTGGGTAGGAGGAATGGGGTGTCTGCGGTTGCCCGTGCTGCCTTTGACCGACAGTTACACCGCCTCTCCCGACGCTGCCGTAACCCTCTGGCATGTGAGTGGGACCTCCTCTAGAACCTGAAGGTCCATATCTACTGGGTTGCGCCGAAGGGGGAGGTCTCATCTGCTCTTGCTGAGTCATATGGGCAGGATAAGGCACTTTCTGGTAAGGTGGCATCTGTTGCGGTTGCCCGCTGTAGGAGCGAGTCTGCTCTCCAAGGTTACTATTCTGCCGAGTCATCATTGGACCTCTTCCATGTTGATCCACTGGAGGTACTCGATTTTGATGAATCTGTTGTTGTTGCGCGGAAGGATGAGGATGGTTTTGGATTTGCTGCCCTTGGTGATGCGTCTGTTGTTGCATTTGTATCTGCTGTTGCCTAAGTTGAATAGTATGAGGATGTGGTGGGGGCTGGTAGTGAGGCATTGACGAACTAATCTGTGGCCGCAAATTGTTCCCATTTAGTTCTCTATTAGAAGAACCGATAGCTTGCGGGGGAGGATATTGTGGAACATTACTACTTTGTAGGGTGTGCTGAATTTGTTGACCACCTTGATTACTTTCATTTCTATTATTAGCATTACTGGACTGATTGTAAGGCATCATTTGAGAAACTGGAACCCCATTAGGTACAACGCGACTATTTGACAAATTAGGATGAGGTGGAGGCTGATACGGAGGAGGAGGTCGGTACTGAGGCCCCGTAGTGACGCTGTTAGATTGGGGTCGGTTGCTAGCCACTACCGGCTTCCCAGAAAGTTGAGAACTTGGAGGTCGGTTCAATGGAGGCCCTCTAACGCTGTTTTGCTGCACAGAATTACAACTTGAGCGTGACGCTGTAGATTCAAAAGAATTATTAGCATTTTCTTGGACTGCCGACGATGGTGCTACGTCTTCTGTCATTTGTGATCTACTCAGCACAGGAGATTCGGGTCCGGGGGATGACGAAGTCATAGCTGACTTCAAGACGCGTTCTAAAATTGGGTTAGGGATGTAAGCGTCTTCTTCCTCATCCTCAGCAGTAGCCACCAAAACAACCTGGTCGCAAAAAGTAACGCTTTTCTTAACTTTTTTCTTCGGTTCTTCGTTTGCACTCGAATCTTTCCCTGCAGAATTCAAGTCACTGCGTCTGCTTAGAGAAGGTGTTGAAGCTTGTTTTAGTATTCCAGTCTCTGAAGGCTCAGAGCGAAGTGAGGAAGATGAAATTTGCTTTAAAATGCCAGTTTCTGTGCCCTCTACTCTGTTCCTGGTCCCATTGCTGTGCATGAGGCGACTCACCTGACCACTCTGGCACGGAAAAGTCAACGAATTACACTGCGTGTACTCGCGATTGAACAGCTCCGGATCTATTTTACCATCGGAGTTATCCTTACCTCGGACAATCGCGCAGTCTACTTCGTCAACTCCTTCGCTAATAGAGGTTTTTTCAAATTTATTGGTTAGATTTTTTACAAGCGAGGAGGGTTCTTCGGTCGGCCTTACATTCGAATTATTGGTTTCGGCATCGGACGACGTCGAGTTGTGTCTTCGCCGAAGCGCTGCTTGTTTCGCCTGCAACTCTTGCAGCCAACTACTGCCACTGCTACTTATGGCATACCGCTTGCCGTTACCCGACTTGTCTCTCTCCATGCTGTTGGTCTGATAACTTCCTATGTCTCTCTTTTGACACGATGTTAGTCGTTGCTTCTTCTCTTGCAACTGAACGAGCAGACTCGACGTATTGGCCGCAGAAGAGTCCTCGCAAGACTGGTTCTGGCTAGAATTGTCAAGTACATGGTGGTTGACCTTGCTGAATTGCTTTTCAGTTTGGTTAGTAGACGAGACAAAGTCAGCAGTTTGGTGGTGATGACTCAAAGAATTAATGGGAGCAGAAGGCGGGTTAGTAGTAGTTAGTGCAGAGCTGCTTGATGGCGGTAACAATCCACGGTTTTTAAGATCTTCCACAGCCTCTTCCAAAGGTGGTGGAGGAGGCGGAAAATCTTCACTACCTTGCCTAGAATGTACTGGAGCAGGAGCTCCGTTGAGTTGTTGCGGTGATGAATCGTTCGTATTAGTCAGATTAGTATTGTTAGTAGAGATATGATGATTATTGTACTCGGTAACTCGTGGATTGGCGTCATAACTAGGCGTCTGTTGAGGAACATGATGCTGCGAGTGGACGTTCGTTTGAATTGAATTATTATTGTAAGGCAATGACATTGGTTTATGTTCATTATTGTAAGACTCGTACTGTTGCTGTGTTTGGGGCAGTGACATCTGATGCCCATACTGATTTGGCACACTCGATTGACTTCTTTTGTCTACAGCAATGTTTTCTTCATAGAAGCCGGAGTTATTATACTGGTTATTATAATATTGGTGCCTTTGATGTTGATGCAACGCTTGATTGTTATTATACGTAGCTGAATGAGGAGAACAGTCGCCGTATTGCTGGTTTGTATGCTGCATTTGATCATTGTATGACATATTACGATCTGATTGATGTTCCCGATGAATATCGGCCTGAACCATAACTTTGTCAAAGTTGTTATTCTTGTTCCCATGAGGTTCAACACAAGCTTGTGAGTATACGTGAGTTTCTTTTTTCTGTTTAGAATTCTGAGTTTGGTTATGCAGCGAAGTACCGATGTTATCATACTGATGTAAACTTTGGTTGTAAGGCAGGGATTGAGGCTCTTTACGAATATTAGCACTGTTGGAATTCGAATTCAGATCAGGTGTGAAACTTCGAGGAGGGAGAGCTGGGGGAGCTTCAGAATCCTGGGGAAGAGGGTGCGGAGGTCTCCTTTCGTTTGAAGAATCTTGGACAGAGGATTTGTTCTCGCCTCCGGCCGACTGAGAGAGTTGGGAGGACGTTCGTTGGGGAATAGGAGGAGGAACTTTCGTAGCAGCTCCAGGTGGGGGTAGACCTTTCCCCACACTGCCATGGAAACTTTTCCTCATGAGCTTACTACGCTCCAAGTTTGGATTAGCACTGCAATCTAAATTTCCCTCACTGAGGTACCCCGCCATAGCCTTTTCAGAAGGGGTGGTCGGTCGCGACAGGCTTCGGACTTCTTCTTCTTGGAACTTCTGTTTCTCATCTTCCTGACCTTCACGAAGGTCTGGCATGCTTCTATTTTTGCGTCGCATCAGTCCACCCATAAGTAATTTTCTTCTTATCTTATGTTGCTTCTTTCCTACAGGCTTTTCTTCTCCATTGGCTTCCACTGACACACTTGCATCTGTGGATGAGCCTCCATTGGAGTCTCCGGTTTTCCGGCTTGGACTTTTCTTATTACTGGGATCGCTCGAGTAATCGCTGTCATCGTGCTTGCCCTGTTTGTTGCGCTTGTCTTTGCTGCTTTTGTCTTTCTTGTCGGCAGAGTTCTTTTTGTCTTTACCACTCTTTTTATCAATTTCGCTAACTTTAGGAGAAGATCCTCCAACTGGGGCTGAAATCGGCGCCATTTTATCGCTGCTGCTGATCTTCTTGCCTTTCTTTTTAGGAAGGGTGGCGTAAATCTCGATGTTATTTTGAACGTTGCCAGCGGCAGCACTTTCGGACTCCCTCTGATGGTTGCTTTTGGCATCTGGAACTGCTGCACTCGACGATTGGAGTTTCTCGACGGTTTGTGCGAGGGTCTCGGCAGCGTCGAAATCATTCTTGTCCCCACTTGACGCGTCTCGAGAGCCCTGGCGACTGTGTTGGGCTGAAGCCTCGCGAGAATTTTGTCGAGAGAGGCGAGACCGTTGCGAGTCCCGAGAATTTTGGCGGCTGTGCTGTGGCTGGCCATCTAGAAAACATGACGTCATCAGTCATATAGAAAACATGACATCATTATTCACAGAATCGTCCTAAGGAATAAATAACCCCATCAGCGAAGTTGAAATTTGAAACAACTCCTGAGAACGGTGGTATAGAAAATCAGCATTGCAATAACTTTCAAATATTTGAAGGGAGTTACAACAGTTTAACTATCCTAAGAAGTTGTTCGATAAAGTTTTCCTGCATACTTGGTGGTCGCTAAATGAAGTTGCGCAATTATCGAAAAGGTTTGTGGCTGTAATTCAGCGTCTCGTGAGCCACGGGTAACTTGTGGCGAAAATTGCGGCATCAAATTAAAAAAAAATTTAGGCTGTGTCTAACAGGACCCCGCTCTGAGGGAAATAAAATTCATACAGTGGCCCTCTACAGCGAATGAGACAACGTAAGTTATGAAAAGGATGCACGTAATAAGCGCGTGTGAAAATGCATAGAAAAGCATTTCATTTCATTTCTAGAGGTGTTCCTTAACTTAATAGAATACATGTGACGTACTTGTCATTATCATATAGTTGGTGAACGTTGAGAAATAAATTATACACTCGTATGAAGTCTCCCAAATCAGGGCACTGGATATATTTTGTATCATGAGAAATGAGTGCGATTACAACTGCTTATCACTGTGTAGTCCCATTGGTTTAACTCCACCAGGACAAAATTCTTGTGAATATTCACATAGACACACTGTATGGAACAGACACTTAGACCAAATAGTGGAAAGAAATACTTCTTGATAACTAATTTATTTTATCAGATCTCAAGAGTACCTACTCGGTGTTGTACAAATTAAGAATATGTGTTCTGTACTTAGATAACATTATGATACCAATTCATACCATGTAAGCAGCTGGGGTATCCATGATACGTATTTCTTAGTTTTATGTGTGTTGCGGACGATCTCGTTCGCTGCATGAATACGTACGTGGCATGATCCTATTCACCTACTTCGAGCACCATCTTCATGGTTTGGCGGACTGGTAAAATGTTACCCATTTCGTATAAATTCATAAGCTTCTTTCGATCGATAACCTATTTTAATTATTCCGGCTTGAAATGAACACATGCTTCACATCCCCACTGTAAAGAGTAGGATAGTGGCACTCGTAGTATTGATCTGCTGTTGCCCATAACTAGCAGCATCTTCGACACAAGCTCTGGAGGTAAACTCTCAAATCCATGCCTCTGACTTCAACGTTTCACCTGCCCAGTACTAACCCCTATACGTTAGAAGTTAGTCTACATAGCTGAGGTCTCACCTGCTTTGTACAGTCCATCCCAAGCAGCGGCTTCTGCCTGTATGAGAATGCGTCTGTGGAGGGACCTGCCCCTCATCACGCACGTATTGTGCTTCATCTGGGCGAAGGTGAGGGACTGGGCGTTGTTGTACGGCGCACTCATGGCAGCCCGAGTTTTTGCTGAGGCCTGGTTGCAAAGCCGTAGTGCCCCCTGCACGTCGATCATGAAGTCAGCCGTGGTAACACGATACGAGACGCCAAGAACAACAATGTTGTACTTGGCACGTTTTTTAAACGAGTTAATCAGTCCTAAAGGCTGTCAGATCGAGCCCTGTTTTTAATAAAGATATTGATTTCAATTAAGTTTCCTATGGAAGCCCTGTTCTTTGAAACATCCATGTTCAAATCTAAAAATAATCGTATTGTGCAGTCAGGTATGGTGTGCGTAACAATAACTCTGAATTCGTGGCGGTGGCATATACAACCTTATGGTTCTCTGTGTCTCAATTATGTACATATACGTAACCGTGTTAAATTTATCCGCAAGTAACATACTTCTGTGTATGAGTGTACTGAGGTCATGGGACTGGGGCACAAGCTCAAGAATGGACAGCAGAACTTGTTCCTCTTGCCATATTAAGTTTCACTGTGGGTCTTAAAAGACCAAAAAAAGAAGCGCTGGTGCAGCGTACGTCAGGAAATAACGAAGCGATCCAAAAAATTGACATATCTTACGTGGTGTTTTTCAATATAAATAAAATAGGTGAGTCTGTTGAAGACTTAGCGGCCCCACAGAATGGCATATCTACCATGCATCTTCCTACGTAACGTCAATTCCCAGAGGATGCATGATAAAGCACTTTGGAACAAATTTTGCAGCTTATTTTACACATCTTCATTTGGATTCCACTTCTCGCTTTACCCAAAGCTATTCACAATTTTTAAGTAGAGGAACTAAAGTATAAAACTCTTAATATTACCTGAAGATCCCCAGTCTCTTCTAGGGCCCGCGCCTCCTCCAGGAGAGCGTCGGCGGCGAAACAGAGGGTCTCGCACGTCATCCCCACCAGGGAGGGGTCGCTGGAGGGAGTAGGGGGCGGGTCTTGGGCTCCTTTCTGCTGCTGACCTCCCTCTGGAATCTTCTGAAGCTGGAGGGAAAATCGAGAAATTAAGTCAACAGATCCTCGAAGTTTTCCGGTATTCACTAGCACAGTACTTATCTGTAGTCATTTGGATTATTCTCTAGTAACGTTGTAAGTTTTTCTTTATCTATTTCCAGATAGAGGTAAACGCAAGATTATTTCCATTTTTGAATTTATGGTTGATCAACGTATACACTATGGAAAGTTCTATACATTATCATACGCATGAATGACATTTAAGTTCAAAAGGTAGGTATGAAATATAAACGCTTTCTCAACAAGCTTCATAATTAATAGTGGATGCTGAAAAATGGCGCTCACCTGCAAATTATGCTTCAGTGACTGCTGTAGAGGATAAGAGTCGTTTGATGACAGCGAATACGAGTCGTAACCAGCATCATTGGGTGCCTGATGGCTACCGTTGGAGTGCGAAGACTGCTGCGGCTGTTGGTTGTTACCAGGGTGTCCTTGCTGTTGTTGGTGATGGTGAACCTGTATGCTATTGTGGACGGTTGGGTTACCACCATGATGAACTCCAATACCTAGATTTGCATACTCCGGATGTCCAGTTGACGAACTGGATGATTTCGCCGGCGAAGAGTTGTTGGACGACGATGTCGACGAGCCGGTATTCTTGCTGCCGACGATGAAGGGAAAATTGTTCTCCAACGAGGTAGAAGAAGACGAAGAAGCGCTGTTCCTGTCGCCACTCCAGTTGCCTGAGTCGCGTCGTCGAGGTACATTAGCAGAGTCCGGGATTTTGAGAGGATCATGCTCGTAGGATGAGGTACTGCTTCCTCGATGTCCGTCGGTACAGTTCGTCATTCGAGGGCGTGAGTCTCCTCGAGATGAGTATACCGGATCGTCGTTTTCAACACGGTTTCTCCCAATCGAGGGTTTGTTGGGGAGAATCCCACTAGTTTGCTTGATGCTGTCTACCTGCCTCTGGTAGTTAGTTGATGAGGACGTAGGTCCGTCGAACACATCGTCACTGTTGCTTTCGCTATGGTCCGATGTCGGTAGAGCTGCCCGATGGGCATTGATGCTGTTCATCTCTTCAGTTCGTTCGTTATTGTTGGATCTTCTCGAGTTAGAGGACGGGTTAGTTTCAGGGGAATAAACGTTGAACTGTGACGGAATATTTGAGTTAGTCTGGACGTGGTTGGTGGCAACCACGGTGATCTTGTGAGGGGCAGACTCGACTGAAACTGGACTTCCGTTGGGATTTGCATAGAGCAAGAGAAGAGGTTGGAAGTGACCTCTACGACATTTTTCGACCACCTGCTCCCAGTTCGGACCAATCTCCCGGACCGTAGCATCGTCAAAGTAAATCCAAACTCTGAGTTTCGTGTGGAAGAAGAAGGTAGAATAATGCTTGCCGTAGTAAGTCACAACTCCGACCAACTCATGATGGGTTTTCTGCGCCCATCTATCGTCGACGACGCTTTGGAAGATGTCTCTGAGCTTCAAATTTGTGCCGACTGTCGCGAAGACGGCCATGATGTGATCGAGGCTGGGGCGTTCCGAGTCCCAGACGATACCAATCGACACGATCTCTGGACGATTCATCAGGGTCCGGCAGATCTGAATCTTGGCACCGCAAGCACTCTGCAAAGCAACGAAATGATGTAACTTATTGAATTTCTCTGTACGTTATGCAGAGCTAAGATGATTCTTCACCACTAATGGAAGAGACAGGCTACTGTAATCGTTTTAAAAATTTTAGGAACGAACAACTACAGCAAAATACGGTCAGGTTTGGGCCGGGTGATCTCAAGGAACTCAAGTATCAGAGTTCCCGTATTCTACTAGCAAAACGCTGAGGAAGGCTAGTTTCAGTCAGACCAAAGCATTCTGAAACCACGACTCCTTGTAAAAACTAATACCTTATTTTCTTTCAATTGATTAGCTTATATTATCTGCAAATTTTTTGAAACCACCTACACACAGAGCATCCAACTGGTTTCCTCACCGGACAGTCTCTGATGTCGCCCATGCCGCCGGCCTTCTTCAGGAGATGCCCGAAGATGTCCAGCGGGCGCGTGTTGGGAGGAAGGTTGGCGATCGCAGCCTGCGCGGTGAGTGCGGACGCGGACACATAGTGTACCATTTGCGTGAACGGAAGAGGCTCTGACGTTGCTCCGCACGAACTGCACACGCTCTGCTCTACGAGGGTCATTGCGAAGCGTTGGTGAGGTACGCAGTGTCTGCGAAGAAATTAAATGAGTTACACACGGGATATCTTTCAAATCGTTCATGAAGATATATCTCCCTCAGGAGGCATAGGATAGGCCATAAGTAATAGGGTTAGGCTAGTTAGGTTTGTCTATCCTATGCTATGGGGACTAGCGCCCACAGCGGAGCACTGTTCGGCTACCTAAGCTTGATGTGTCTTCGGGGCTGCTATCTTTTGTGCCCACTTGCTTTTTCCGTTTTCATTCCTTCTTCGCTATTTCTCATTTGCTTTTCTTCCTCTTCGTTCTTAACTTGCTGTTCCTATGCGCAGGGGATCTTGTGTAGGAACACACCTTGAGCATAGATTCCTCGTTCTCCTACGCCTATACTAAATGGTCCCTTCTCTTTCGGTGTGAGACAGTCTGAGTTACTGAAGAGCTATCACCACCACCACCACTGCTACTATTACTACTGCTCATGAGCATATAATCTTCGGTAGTTCAATACTACCCATTTTGCGGTTTGAATTAGGCATTAATTACTATTCCTCTTAGCAATAGTTTCCCTGGGTGATTTTTTCGGATTATCATGAGCATTTTCCTTTACTTACAGTCACCCAAAGTTTCCAAAAGGGTTCCTCATTCCTCTCGTTTTCCACTGCATCCCTGTTCCATCTTGCTGCTCTTCCTTCCCTGTGTTCCTATCTCTCGTTTCTTCTCCTGCACTTATAATTTTCTCCTTGACCTTAAATGATTCGCGAACTACTGTGTGTGCCCATCTTAGCCAGCCTCCAACCCTCCACTCAGTCCAGCCTGTCTCCAACACTCGCCACTCACAACAGTTAACCATATTAACCCTCCACTCTCTACTGCTCTCCACTCACTTGGCGCTGCACATGTCCTCTTGCTCCCCACTGGCGATGTGGAAATGAATCCTAAGCAAGATATTCTCGAAGCACTCGGCAGCATCGTCCATGAAGCCAAGCTGGAATCGTTGTTGGTTGTAGAAGGTCTGGGCGAGAGCTCTGCGCAGGGCGTCAGGCGGCAGGGCCGACTCATGGCTGTACTGCAGTTGGCTGAACAGCTCCTGCGGGCAGAATGAACTGGTCAGCCGACTTACACTTCAAGAACGGAGAGCGAAAAAATGTTATTTGGAGCGCTGAGTTGATCGCCTGTGAGGGCTGTTGACGAGAGTACTTGGTATACATTGAATGTTCACATAAATGAATGAGCTATCAAAAATTTAAGAATAACCCAAAAAATCAAATTCAGTAGGATAGTTTTGAAAATATAGTAACTGATTGTACAAAATAAAGGTTAACAGTAGAGGTTTCTACACGGGAGACATATACTACATAGTCGTTTGATGAGAAAAATCTTTTTAACAAGCGATTATGTCCATCTGAGCGATACCCCGTGACTCGGTCCTGACAAAAAGCTTATCTTCTGGATCTATTCTTTTGATGAAAATAATTTTAGTAGTTGATGCATGAATTCTTGTCATCTCACGGAATCCACAGCCCTGTCATTGAACGTTTGATATGGGGTCTCATTCTGCGGGTCTAATGAGAGTCTCTTGGCGACAAGAGAAATATCCCCAAGTGTTTTCTCTCATTTATCTTGTGAAGAAGGAACAATTATTGAATAAATACTTTAGTACGCGCATTCAATTCCAAATTGGATTCCAGGTTTATACGACAGTTGACATGAACGTATTCCAAATTTTTTGCGAGATGAGACGAAGGCATTCCATAGTCGGCTATTGGAACATTTTACGCTCTCGCTCAGCAGTCTTGTTTTACTCAACAAAAATATTTACCTCTATGTCGATGACGAATAATTTGAATAAGTGTACCTTTATTCTGTTTAGGGAAATAATCATACGCATTTTAAGACCAATCCGTTGGATGGTTGAACTCAATTTACTAGCTAATTTCCCAACAACCGACAAACTGATTTTAGGATAAATCCTCTGGATTACTAAAAATTTCCTTTACATCACTTTCAGTCTCTTAGATAGATTAAGCTGATCGTAATCTATTTCAAAATCAAAATCCATGATGGACTATCCTTCTTGTAGGACACATCGCCGCACCCGCCGCCTTCAGGCTCCGCCCCGCGGCCACAGCTCATGGTGTGGGGTGTTCGCTCTCGGCCAAATTACCGGAGCGGCCGACAAAAATTCTTTCTGGTGGAGCTCAACCGCAGGTAAGAAAGGTAAGACAAGACCCCCAATCTTCTCCCACACCTGATGACTCCGTCTACCCCCAAAGCTCCCCCCCGATGACGCGTCAGGCCTAGGCCCCGCATCACCAAGCCAAGCTACGAAAGTGGAGAGAACNCCGATGACGCGTCAGGCCTAGGCCCCGCATCACCAAGCCATGCCACGAAAGTGGAGAGAACGATGCCGCCGTAGTTTGTGTCCAACGAAGAACAATTAGGGTTATTAAATGTGAGTAATGAGCGATCGTTTTGGAATAAAATAATGTCACTAGTGGAGTATTATGCAGCTGTGGCATTCATAAATGCATGCAAATTAAATGACAGTCGATACGTGAGCGGAAACGTAACTGCATTAGAAAACATGAGGGGGAATTTCAGCGCACTCTCCTTATCTACAAATGGGTTGTTCTCATTAGTTACTTACGAGTAACTCTCATAACTTATTAATTAGTTATTGAGAGCATTCCTCTACTATGAATGGAATTGTGATGTAGGTATTCTGAAGTACATTAAGCCGAAAACGGGCCCTCTTTAACATGTATTCAAGTTTCACACAGCACGAACCTGAATAATGAAGTTGAGGAATTCCCCAATCTCAAATGAGGGTCCAACATGATGCACGTTTCTTACTCATGAATGTCGAATAAGGATTGGTCAAAAAGATTTTCAAATTAATGTAGACACTTACATTTAATTCAAGTCGTCAGTTATATCAGGAACAGATAGACGTGCTCATTAGGCAGCTACTGAACGAGACTGGACTTTTCATATGTGGGTAAGTAAGTAGTTTGAAAATAATCCACTGCTTTCGTTCTAACTCAATAGCCAATTGCAAGCCTGAATTTTTCGTTAAATCTGTTGTACTTTTCTAATGTACAGTGGATCGTTCCTGCCAGTTCAGAGAATGTTGAAAATATAATATAAAGGTTTTATACGAGAGGATGGTCGGAATTCATATTTTCAAGCCTCGGAAACTAAGTTCCTGCCGGATATCCATTCCTCAAACATGTCTTTCAATACGCGTGCACATGCATTCTTTTGGGTAAAATAACGCGTGCTCATATTGAAGCGTTAAAAATATTCACGCACATGGATATATGAATACCTAGAAATGCATTCTTTCATGATTTTCCAAAAGCCGAACGAGGCTTCTGGCAATGACGTACGTAGCAGCTCACCGCAGTGGAGTCCAGGAATGTGAACACCTGGAATTGTGGACAAGGAGGCCGGCCATGGCCAGGTAACTCAGGAATTTCGGGAATGGCGCAGCGAAAGTCGGGAGACAAAGGGTGGTTCAGAATAAGGGAATTTTCCATCAAACCACTAGGCGACGGTCCAAATATGAACGAATAGGTTCAATTATTTAATGTATGTTTACTTCCTAACTTTTCGATTCAAAGTTCGAATTACGAACGAAATCGAGTTCCCGGTCTCCTCTTAAAACAAAATTAGTGGACATGAAACAAGGAATTAAACGATATTAAAAAAAAATCAGCTCCGTATACGTACAATTTGAAAAGTATGTAATTAAAACTTGACGCAATTTTTTTGAGCTGTTCATTATTTGTAATTAACTACATTTCTACCCAATAAATTAAGAACCAACCTATAGCGCACTAACGTCAACAGTGAGCACATGCAACCCCGGGCACTCGTACCACCTCCGAACTTTAATGAAGGCAAATCGCGTTCTAGCCCAGAAACTACTCAAATAATATTTATCCTCCGACTCGCCATTGTCGACTTTCCCCTCATAAATATTTGGTAACGCCATAAACCATTCACAAGGTTCGAGCGCGTTTGTGGTATCTATGCTACTCAAGAGAGCCTAGATCCCACTGGGTATCGCTGTGTGGGTTGCCTGCCCGCCTAATCTGCTTCCTTTTGTCAGAAGCTTGTTAGCTGTGAGCTTCCTATTGTGCCTGCTAATTCTAAGCCAAACAATACCCATTGAAATTTGTCCTGAACTCTGCGTTTAACATTCTTGTACAGTTTGCCGCACATGTCCAATGACTGGGAACTTTTCTTTGGATTAAAGCTACGTGAGAGCGCCATCGGAATGCTTTCTCAAGGGCGAGACAACCGTGTCTCAGCACTAATGAGGTTTGGAAAGAATTTTTGGCGTGAAGCTATTGAATGGTGAGGTAACAATAAAATAATACCATGAAAGTTGTATATATAACAAATAAAAAAATCCTGTGTGTATATTTTGCTTCTAAGATAAAAAAGGCGTAAAAATGAAACCAGTAAAAAATTATGAACGGTCAGCTCACAATTTGGCTTTTCTCAGTGGAATTACTTAAGCTAAAAAAAAACACAAAATAAAAAAAGTGAAAACGAATGAACGACAAGTTATCTTTTCACCAAGTGCTTTAGAGAACGTCCTTCGTGTTTCCCCATTTGCCTGCGGTGCGAAACATGCCTCATTACTTTGAAAACATTGAGAGAAACTTGAGGAAACGGCACAATCATTCATCACGAACAATACTAGAAAGTAAACGCACGTTTTGCTTCCGTGGGTTTAGGGTTACGGACGCCCTTGAGAAAGCGTTCACGTTACGACATCGTCACCTACGGGTTATACGTTAGCAAAAACTACACGGCAACCTGAAATGGCATCATCCGTACTTGAACATCAAAATTTCGCAGCCAGCGTCTCTGTTTCAATTATTTTTTTAGCAGTTGAGCCACAAACGCTGAAGGCTTCAATTTAACCGAAGTAATAAAAATAAATACCTATCTATGCTGATTTATTTCATTGAGCCTTGCATGTTTCATCCTCTCCAAGATCCTCGAACGGAGACCGCTTTGGTTGCGATAAACTCACGGCGAGTTCAAGTACATGTTCGTTCCATCGTCTCGGTATCACCGATACGAGAGCGAAGACGGCGAGGGAAGATCGACGATAAACTCGGCAACGCGACGAGGAGTGTCTAGGGAAGGTGGCACTCAAGCGTTGTGTCACTGATGCACTGCCAAGGTTAATTACGCGAGGGCGGGATACGAGCTGCGACTGTCGACGACGATTACGGGTAACAGGAGAAGAAGAAACCGCTAACGCTAAAAGCCAGGACCGTTGAAAGGTAGCGCTTCTGGTCGACCGTTGGGGTAACTTATACAAAAATGGCAGCAGATAGCTGCCGGTGAAAGTAAATAGTATACTAACATACGCAGTCGTAGTGAAAATAGATTGCTAGCGAAAGCAGTTGGATGAACTGACATTTTAGAATAATCCCACACAAATAAGAAAGATAATCAAAATTTCCAAAGAACGTCACGATCAAGATCGAGAACTTGCCGCAGGTGCGAGCTTCAAACGACCAAAACTCGATGAAAGACGATGCGAAAGAGGGCGAGGAAAAAACAACGTCGGAAAATAAGTCGACCGCGGCACAACAAGCACCGCCGGAGCGAGCGCAGCGCGCCTGCCTTGCGGTGCATGTAAGACGAGCTCACGATTCCGGCCACCTCGTCGCGGGGCCGGCGCGCCAGAGGGGCGTCCGCAGACGTACGTGTCTGACGCGCTCAAAACTCCAGTGCACTGTAACGTGCTCCTGTGTGTTTACATGCTTGATCTTCATTCTACTTGTTTTATCTGCATTTAACCTGTTTACTTCGTATTTACTCGACTTCTTTTGTCTTGATTTCACCCATTTAGTCCACTTCCAACGATTTCATCCATTTTTAACGATTTTGTCTTTATTTGACCTACTGTGTCTATTTTACCCATTTGTCTTCATTTTACCTATTATGCATGTCTTTAGCTTCTTTATTTCATTTACTTAAACATCGCAGACGGATGATCCGTGACGTGGATAGTCATGCCACAATGTGGGATCAATTTTCACAACATGTGTCAACATTGATAGAAATCTATTTGAATTCAACCTAAACGTTAAACTGGAGATGGCGTACGTTTTTATTGAGCGTACGACTTTCCTGCTCAATCAAAGGACATCAGTCGTATGACTCGTACTCCGTACCGTATGACTCGTACTCCGTACCGTATGACTCGTACTCCGTACCGTATGAATCGTATGACTCGTACTCAATACCGTATGACTCGTACTCAATATCGTATGACTCGTACTCAATATCGTATGACTCGTACTCAATATCGTAACACTCATACTCTATACCGTATACATAACTCATATAGCATTAGTGTGGTTGCATGACCCATCCAATCTTCGGTTTACGAAGTTCCACAAGTATCACCGTGCTGACTAATTTTTGATAACCTCGGCTAACGTAAAACCAAAAATAAAATTTGCATTCAAAATCTGTCACATTTTAAAATTATTCTAGCAATTACATGGGTTTTATCAAATTTTTTCAACTGCATCAGTGCTACGTCACTTGGTTCTGAATATCTACGACTCAAAAGCCTTCAAACACTCGTAAAGGAGCTTCAATATAACTATTATGATTCTAAATCCTTTATCGTTTTATCCCAGACCTACAACAGCATTTGGCAGAATTAGGTACGAAGCACAAAAAATTACTCTAATCTACAATTTGGATGAATAACTTTGCACCGTCTGGATACCGTCTACGCTGCACGTGTCTGATTGCTCGTAAGAGTGCACATTATAACGTTGCGCTGCTCGTAAGAGTGTACATTAAAACGTTGCGTTACTCGTAACAGTGTACATTATAACGTTGCGCTGAACTTTCAAGACACGGAGGAACCTTCCGATGAACTTCGCGAAACGTGACACCGTGTCTGGCAGATGCCGGAATCCAAGAAACCTTTTAATGCGACACTCGATCTTCTCGTTCAGCCTTACGCCGGCGCGCTCTGTCAAGCTAGCTCACGAGTCAAGTCTGAGCTGAGTAGCCTTCTCAAGACTGAGGCTCTGAGAAAGGGTTCATGTTTAACGATATATGTTTAATTATATGGTGGACTATTAATTCTGAGGCAGAATAGGTTAGGTTAAATATACATGCCATGACTACTTACGTAATCATGACACAAAACATGGTGAAATATCAGGTAAATTGGTTTTAACTCACTCTGGACTTTTTCAAATTGTTTGAAACGAAAGATATTGTAATATTTTTTTAAATGGCGACTTCTCGATGTGGCCTTCTTCTGCAGGTACGAGTTCAGCACACTCAAAGTAATAAATTAAATAATATTACTTTTTAAGTTTTACAGGGTG
>VOMN01129376.1:0-14751 GCA_014899125.1 Orchestia grillus | reverse complement strand
TCCTCGTGAGCTTTTTCTCTTGTCCTCGTGAGCTTTTTCTCTTTTTTCTCATGCACTTTGCTCTTTTTTCTTGAATATATGTTTCTTATCTGTGGAGTGTCCCCTTTTCTATACGCTTTCCTCTTCTCTTTACACTTTCCCGTTGTAATATTTTGCTCTCGTTGTGCAGACCATCCAGCACAAGCTGGCTGAAATCAAGACTGAGGTGTCTGTGACGAGGGCTTTCATAGACCAGTGCTTGGAGCTCCACAACAAGGGCAAGCTCGATGGAGCCATGGCTTCCATGGCCAAGTACTGGTGAGTGTTGTCTCCCCTCTATGTAGCAGTCACATAAAAGGGCAGGAGGAAAATTCTTCGTGATGGGCTACTCCTTCTCAGCTCGATCTGGCTCTCAGATCACACCCCGAGATTCAGCCGAAATGTGCCTTGGTCACTGTCTGTCCCATATACAGCTGCCCGTAACTTTTTTCATTTTGTTTAGCGTCCTTGTGCTGATTTTCTCTCTTTGGCTTATTTTTGGTGTACGAGTACGCATGTTTGACGTAACTCGAACGAAAGTGTTGCTCTATATAGCTTATTAACAGAAATATATTTGTAGATAGTGCAAGAATGTTTCCTAGTGACCGAAAGCTTTTAGGCCTATAAATCTTTAGTGCATCCCTAAAGAAGGTGTTGCACTTTGGTTTCAATCTTGATAAGTCGGTACAACCTTCGCCCGTGTGGTGCAACCTTCGCCAGGCTGAGCCTTCACCTAAAAAATAAGGCTCGATTTGTAGATTTGATGTTACACCGACTTGTATGAATGATGCGACTCGTTTTTAACTCGTCGTCGTTACCTTTCAGTGGACTCTCTTTCCTTGCTACCGCACAAGGTGACGATTGCACGGCAGTACCCTGCTACAACATGTCTGAGACGTTTATATGTACCTTTTTACGCTGCTTCTCTTCACAGGGCGTCTGATCTGCAAAACAAGGTAGCGTACGAGTGCGTACAGCTGCACGGCGGCTGGGGCTACATGAGCGAGTACCCCATCAGCAAGGCGTACGTGGATGCCAGAGTGCAGTCCATTTATGGGGGTGCCAACGAAATCATGAAGGAGCTCATCGCCAGAACCATTGTGGCTTAAATGTGCGCGAGACTGGGCTGGTATGCGGCCGCAACGGTGGTCTTTCTTAGTGTTTTTGCAAGCTTGTTACTGGGGTTGTTTGGCTTAGACAAACAAGATAGGATCGCTGATTTGTTCTGTGCTGTTAAAAGGAATGTTAGTTCCTAGATCCGTAGATGGAAATCTTAGATGCTCACGAGTAAAGCGTGGGAGCGTAGTAAGAGGACCGTAGTGGTTTGAGTCTGTTGGAGCCTGCATTGAGATCGTGGTGGTAGCTATATTTGTACGAGAAAATCATATTGGATGGATAATTGAATTGCGAGACAATGCATCGTGCGGAACAAATTAGAACTGTAGATTTTATTGCGCAAATGAGTAACTGTTACGAAACTTCATATTTACTGATGAAAACTGACTGGCAGCCATTGGTCGTAATTGAACCATAACTCAGTTGTGATTCACAAACATGTGTGTTTGTCCTAGACAACACATTGGAGGCCCATGTGCAGTTATAGTATGCCTACTGATGGTGTGAAATGCTTTCTGCTTTGCATCTGAACCTTTTCCTTGTTTACCATCGACTTTGTGTTCAAACGACTTGATAGATTATCGTTTTCTGTAAACATTTCATCGCCTTGAACACTTACGGTTTGTTTTTCACTCGTCGTTACGAGATGGATGTGAGGGAATTGCCGCAGCCTTAGCTACGCTACAGTGAACTGCGCTCAGAAAATCACTTCCGTGACGGAAACGCGTTGCGGGACGTGGAGCTAAGTTCATACGAGTGGTCCTCACATTTACTTTGTTAATGCCCACATTTACGTTGAATGCACGTGAATTTTTTGCTGCGGTGCATGACAAACCTATGGCACTTCTATGATTATTGTCCGTTTCTAGATTTTTTTTTAAAGAATAAAGTCAAATGTTGTGTGTTCAATACAATTACATGGGCAAACCTGCCTCTGAGGTACAGGGCTGGCGTCTTGGGGTAAATAATTATTTAATTTGCGAGATTTTTACGGTTTGTATTGTTGTGCTTTCAAGATTAAACGATACCTCTACTTTATACAGTGTGGGCACGCATGCTATTGGTCAATTTTCTTTGGAAAGTAATGTTTGAGTTGTTATTTATGTAGGATTAAGTGTGGAGTGAGACTGGTGTACACAAATCTTGCGTAATGAAAGGACAGCCGTGCGCTGGTGATCTGAGTATAGGCCATTGTAGTATTGCGTTACCAACCTTGTGTTCTTTCCACGTCGAATTCTCAGAAGTATTGAACAGTAGAACGTCCTGCCAACTAGAACGCTCGTGTTGTAACCCACCGTATTCATTCAAGATCTGCATGTATTGCTAACATCCGTATTTATTATTATTGTGTACTTTCTGGCAGCTTTAAATGTTGTACGATAGCGACGTGCACCGAAGACAATCGTCAGTCCCGCGACTAGAACATTGGCTCTGGACACTACATTGTCGTAATGTTACTTAGTTTCCGATCCAATTTTATGATTTGAAGTTAGGTTGATTTGGTGAGTACAGTTACATGAGTAATGGCAACTCGAGAGTGATCAGTTTCGAGAGTCGAGGAACAAAATAATGTAGCGCGGGCTCAGTGTCGAGTGTCAGATTCTAGTTTGAGCTATGTTTTTATTTTGAATGCAGGTTTCTTCACTGGAAGACAGGAAATTCGACGACTTTTCAGACACGAATGACCAAGACTGTTCTTCCCGCAAATTGTTTTCTGCAACGTCGTCGATTGGCCAATGCCTGCATTGTAGGTATTATTAACTATTTAACAATTATAATTAATAGAGTGAAGTGTTGAAACAGTATTGGTGGAGCTTCGATGAAGTTAGAGAATTGTGCAAATTCGTCAAGCTGTGCACCATACGAGGCGCTCCAGCACTGGGAGGCCATCGACACAGAAGCCACACAGGCTTGTGCAGTCAGTAGGTTAGGCGAGAGAGGAGTGTCCATTTTAGCCCCTGGTGAGCTCGAAGTGCTGTCAGCGCTATTATTGGGCTGGAACAAATGTGTGAAAGATTCGAGGATTTAATATATGCTTCATCGTTTTACGTCGTAAGTTTCTTTTAGGGTTTCTCATGTTTGGATTCTTGCTCGATAACGTAACTTGCCTTTTAATTTATGCGTGTTAGATTCTATGTGTGTTCGTGCGATTTTTGCATTTAGTTAATCACATTCACATGGAAAGATTCCAGAACAAATTACAAAATTATACTCTACGGTTAGTGTGAATACTAAATTAGCTTCTAGTTACACATCTGATTATATTTTCTCGTAGTGTTTACAGAGTTTCTTAATGATAAGACTGTCAAACTAATTTTAAACTTTCTTTTTAAAGTTTCCTGAACTGCTCGCCGAATAATTTTGGTTATGAGAAATTACTAATGAGCCTATTTGGTATTGTCACTTTGTGGTGGTGGTGGTGGTGATAAGCAGCCTCACGCCACCCACCCCTGAGTAACGTGATTCTCGCAGATAGTATTCCTCGTTTGCTCCGCCCGTTGCAAGCAACCGTTACTTGTTCATTTTTTCAGTTAAGGAGACGCTGTTAGGTTAGTTTTTTTTTCCAATTTTGTTGAGAAGAGCCTGAGCAAATATAGCGTATGCGACTGTTTTTTGGTATTTTCGTATAGTTTCCATTAATGTATATATGGGCTTCATACATTTTTTAATCATGAAGCTCCTCAGTGCCACTGTTAAAGAAACTTTTTCGAGTGACAACGAAGGTAAAGTTGTACGCGATTGCTTGACCGCCGTCTCAGTCAAGTCACCTTGCAAGAGTACAATTAGCTGTTGTGTCTTCCCTCTCATTTATAGGAAGTTGTTACACTGTGAATCCCAAATTTTCATCGTCGATCGATTTGTGTCGGCCAATTAGTAGCTAAACCTATAGCGTTTGAAGACGCTAGTTAAAAATGTCCACCTTTGTATTAGGAATCTTCGTAAAGGAAGAAATATAGTATTCCATTGAGAAAGAGGCGTAAAATTTAATGGGAAGTATATTCCTTTCTGCTCGGTTCAGTATTACATTTCTGAATTCGTTAAATAAGATTCTCATATGATTGCATGTTTAAATGTTCATTTGCTCTATCGTGAAGGTGTGCGGACATTCGGCTGGATTCCGACCCGTAACCCGCCCACGATACGAGAAATTATAATTAATTTCATACCGTCTATGAAACTCAGGGGAGTTGACGCTCTGATGTATAGAATCAATGAATTACAGAGTCCCAAAATGAAAATCATGAATATATATGATGTCAATGAATCATCATATTCCTGTCACCCTTTCTTGCAGCAAACTCTGTGGGTAGTTTTCAATGGGAACTTTGGACGTGAATCGTCTCAGGGGGTAGAGGATAGGCGATAGAGTTAGGTTTGTCTATCACATGCTACGGAGACTAGCGTCCGCAGGGCAGCGCTGTTAGGCTACCTCTGCTGTAGCAAGGCCTTCGGGATTTCTATCTTTCGTGCCCACTTTACTTATTTGTTCTTTCATGCCTTCTCTGTTGGTTATTCTTTATCTTTTCTTCCTCTTCCTTTTTAACTTGCTGTTTCTATGCGCAGGGGATTTTGTGTATGAACACACCTTGTGCATAGATTCCCCAATCTCCCAAGTCCATACTAAATGATACCTACTCTTTCGGTGCGAGATAGTGAGTTTCTGAAGCGCTGCTATCCTTACTACTATTATCTTTTCTTCATCTTATTTCTATGTGCAGAGGATCTGTTGTGGAAACACACCTGTGCCTTTATTCCGCGTTTTCTTCAGTCGATACTAAATGATGCCTTCTTTTCGCTCCCTTGAGATCGCATTCCATGTAGCTAGGGAGCTTCAAACTAACCAATAAAAAATATATTTTGATATGAATTTCATTTGTTTCATAAATGTGAATCTCGTGAAGAAAATAAGTAATCTAGGACATGGTATTTCTTTTACAGTCATTATGTAAAATTTGATTAGCTATTGATGTCTTCAAAAGACTTCAATTACCGGATTATGTTTTGCAAAATGTATTTGACCCACACCAGGACATGTGTAATTTTATACTTTACTCTCGCACTGAAATTCATGCTAGGGATTCGTTCAAGTGTGTATGTGACGTTCTTTTTAAGCATCATTCATTCATTGACCTCATGAGTTGATTATGGGAGCTTTGCGTTAGAATTTTTATTTGGGTAGCTCCAACACTTTTATAGAAAGCATTAGAATTTTTTTTTTAATTTTAAGTCGCTCATGCTATAACATATTACAATTTCTTTACTGGTAATAAAGTGTTTCCATTGCTAAAAGCAGAAAGCTTCGTAAACTTGGTGTTTCCTCGTAGGCTTGCATAGAATCTACCTCTGGGGAAAATAACAAAGTCTCACATTTGTTATGTGGGTCCACGGGTTGTTTTTATTTGAAGTTTTGTAATGAAGTAATTCTCTTCTAGCAAATTCTACATTCTTATGCATTTTTCCAGAGAAATCGGATTCTTAACCATGGAGAGATAGGCGAGACTTGCAGAGCAGTGAACGGGGTTTTATGCGGAAAAGTTTGCTCATGCAGCGCTAGTAACCATTTCTATTACTACTAAATCGCAAATATCGTAGCACGAGCGTTGAAGAGTATAAAAATGCGGTTATTTTAACTGCTTTGCATTTTGTTGAGCATAGAACGCGTGTGACGAGAATAAACATGTTTAATATGAGAAAAGCCCTATAGGATATTCAATAGGGTTAGTTCGGTTTCTCTGTCGCACGCTATGAACACTTAGGTTACCTCAGATATAGATAGGCTATCGGGACTTTTACTTTTCGTGCTGGTTTTGATTCTTAATTTAATGTTTTCTTCACTGTTTTTTCATTATCTTTTCTTGCTCTTAGTTCTTAATTTGCTGGTTTTATGTGCACGGAATCCTGTGTAGGAACACACTTGTGCAGAGATTCTACGGTTTTTAAAGTCCAAACTGAATGGTCCCTTCTGTTCGCTTTTTTATCCTAGTTCATGTGGGTAGGGAGCTTTAAACCAACTACTAATCTGTCTTAGGAGAAGTAGGCTGATGGAACTACTAAAGGGATAGAGCGATGGGTGTGATGAGTGTGTCCTAAGGGGGCACAATGTCAAGTCTTGGGATAATTTCAGTTATTATAAAATATAAAACGGAAGGCAAAAAAGCGAGTAGAGTATGTTTTAGATATACCAAAGTATAGATGAAGTTTGATTGAAAGAAATGTATGTTGGAGAGCGTATGCGTGGACGAGAAAAGGTTTGGAGTAACGTTTTTCTCCACTTCTGCTTATACCTCGGTTTCAGCTGGGCCTTTTAAAGGGTTAAGACTTCTATATTTCGTACCCACTTCCCATTTTTATGCCTTCTTTATTCTTTTTATCTCTTTATTCGTAACTTGTTGTTTCTATGCACAGAGGATCTTGTGTGAAAACACCTTTAGTATAGATTTCCCTCTTCTCCGATGTCCATACTTGATGGTCCCTTCTCTTTCATTGCGAGATTGTCTGAGTTACTAAAGCGTTGCTATCCCTGCTACACTGCTGCTGATTAGATATCTAATTGCGCTTTATCGAACTTACTTTTTTATCGATAAACTTTTGGGCGTGGAAGTCGGTGGCTTCATAACAAGGGAACTAGTACGCGTTAACCGGCAGTGTAGCTAAAGCACGTCTGGTGGTTTGGAGCAAACGGGGCAGTACCCAAAACTGGACTCTGTTTAATATCCTAGGGTGCGCAGTTGGAAGCCGATTTACATGAAAAAATGACACAAATCATGGGATTTGAAATTATAGTCAATTAGGAGTAATAGCTTTATCGTTATTTTTCTCTGCAGGAGTCACAGGATAGGCAATAGAGTTATCTCAAGTTTGCCTATCCTATGCTATGGAGTCTAGCGTCCTCAGGGGGACACTTAGGTAGCCTCAGCTTTAGTTAGCCCTTCGGGACTAATATCTTTTGGGCCCATGTTTGCTTCTTTCCATTTCTATGCCTTCTCCACTGATGATTCTTCGTCTTTTCTTCTTAACTTGCTGTTTCTATGCACGGAAGGGATCTTGCGTGGGAACCACTCTTACGCTACTTCAGTTTTAGTTAAATCTTTGGAACTAATCTTTCTTTTCCGCTTTGCTTCGTTCCGTTTCATGCCTTCACTGATGATTCCCTTATCTTTTCTTCTTTTTCCTTAACTTACTGTTCCTAAGCGCAAAGGATTTTGTGTGGGAACACACCTTGTGCATAGATTTCCCGTTATTATAAGTCCATACTAAATGATCCCCGTCTCTATCGGTGCGAAACGGTCTGAGTTAGTAAATCGTTCCTGTCCATACTGTTATTCCGACTTACCGTTATATTCATTTCAATTACTCGATTTCCTTACGTAAACTCTTTTTCACCTTTAATTCATGTATCGTTCTGGCCGAGAGGTGTGCAGGAACCAACGATACTCGGGGACGAGCAATGAAATGTCTTTAAACTTTTCATTATATATTACTGTAATGGTAAATAATGGGTCGGGTAGTAAACGTGGTAAAGGGAACAGCCAAGTTTTCTAAAATCTTGTTTAAACAAGCGATGGCCTAGTCACTTGGGAAGCAGCCGTTGCGCAGAATACCACTCGTATGCTATCTTGTGCACATTGGGTCAGTTAGCTAGCTGTGAATATGGACGATTTATACAGTAAAATGCATCCTATTTGTAATTTATACATTGCGTATTTAGCCAGTGATGGCTTTAGTTACATAAGCAAAATGAATTTAAAAAAAAAGTAAATCCCTCGTTTTTTATTACAGGTGATGATAACGATCAAAGCATTCGTTTGCGAGCCTATAGTGTACATTGATAAACTGTAGTACTAAAGGGGAAAATGTATTTTAGTTAGAGCATGTATCTTGACGCAATGAATCATTTGATATATATACTTGGTAGCAAAAACTAAAATTTATACTTGCTATTTTATTTTAATTTGTGAATATACATGACTTGCGTGATGAAAAAAGGCTTTACAAGTGCCAACTCTGAAAGTAATTTTGCATGTGTTCTTAAAATTCTTCCGGGAAAAAGGACTTGGATGCATTAGATTTCGCGTCTAAGTAGCATCAGATGTTGCAGAAAAAGCAAGCAAACGTTTGCGTGCTAAGTGTATCTGTTATAATTACATTTTAATTGTAGAATTACATTTATAGTAATTTTAATTGAAGCCCTCTCAATTGTATTCAATGATATCGAACGTATTTTTATGTGTAGATGTTGCCGACAATGATGATCCTCCAACGTGACAGCCAAAAAATGTTGTAGCGATGTGTTCATAGTTTTCGTGTCCCCAGTGATAGTCTTGGTGGTAAGGCTAGGAATAAATATATCTTGAAATTTATCTTAATTTTTTCTCAAAATTGGCATATTGTTCAGAGCATTCCATTCATTGTACAGCCTTCACTTAAGTATCATTGAACAGGATATTTTTCTAAATTGTAAAGTTTTTTTTTAGAAGGTTTTGAAGCAAAGAGAGTGTTAAATGAACAGTAATTCAATTTATTATTCAAGGATTCACAGGTTATTATTTATTTTACTGTTACCAACTGCAGCTACTGCAGTGTTCTATTCAGTGTATAGCCTCAGAATGTAATTTCAGCCCAAATAATGGTTCCTTAGAATAATGATTTCTGAAAGAATGAGTCCATAAATCTGCAAAAGTTTTACTCAGAGTAACTGAAGCTTTCCTCAAGATGTGATGTGCTGTCGCCTTTTCAGAGTTTCTTCTAAAAAAATCCTTGCAAGGTATGAAGATGAAAACTGTTATTAAAGTCCCTAAAGTGCAGTGAAGAATTTAGGTACTTGAATCATTTTTTTAAAAATTAGTGGAATTGCAAAGTATGCTTCTTCTAAATAAACTCTATGAAAATTTTCTCTTTTGCCAAGATTTCAGTGCAAACACAAAAAACTGCATCTCTCACAGCAACCCCTGGCCAACAGTAGTACAGTAAAATGAATCATTGTAATGAAGCTATGGAGCCATAAATGTGAGGTCTAGCCTTATGAAAAATGAGCCCAAGATCAACATTCTGCTGATAATTTCTAAAATTATAGCCTGTATAATAGCCTTCATATTGGTGTCATTAGGTAGGAAATTTTTTTTGAGTGACAGTAACCTGTTTTTGAAAGGTTTGTGACAAAGAAAATTTGAGAAAAATTAGTGTCTATGTATTTTTTAGTTTATTTTTTCTATTATACAATGTGTTTCCTGCTCTTGTACTTTCTCCCAGTTATGTTTGAGTTTAGTTAGGATTATGTTAAGTTAGATAGGTTCCTTTAATCAATTTTACATAATTTGAGAGGTAAATTATAGTAGTCAGTTTGTCTAAAAAGTGGCTCAAATTTCTGTAGACTTTGCAACATTGTGTTGTATTTGTATGGGAAGAGTTTAATTGTCTTCTAATATATATTTTGTAATGTTTAAAAACCTTTAAATAAGTTTCTACCATTCAGAAAACAATTTCTATCCAATGACATCTACATAAAGAAGATTCAATGCAGGTAACTGCGGTTAAGTAAATATCAACTCATTCACATATCAATGCAACACAGCAATGCCCAGTTCACAAAAATTATGACTACATGTTTTTTTCAAGTTCTGACCAAAGCTATTTGCTTGTGATATGTCAAATTAATAAAACAAAACTAAATTAAACTAATCTAACCCTACCTGATCTAACATAACCTAACATACGCCTAATGTATCCGAAAGAAGTGCAAGAGGAGAGGAAGAGACAGAGTGCACAATATAAGCATATTGTTATCAATATTCTTTTGTAGTCAACATTTAGATAATAGATTTGTACAAAGTAACTCTTAAAAAGTCTAATGATACCAACCTGAAGGCTGTATGATGAATAAGATGTCTTATACAGTATACCAACTGAAAGTAAATGTCATCTAAAATTTTGTAGCTTTAACTCAGTGTAGTATCCTTTAGTTGATGGATTTAAGCTTTGATGCATGTAACCAAGCTCAAAATTTGTGTAAAATAAAGTATGATATTAGAATATAGTAAAATATTTCATGGTATATGATAAACAACCTCTTTTCAATTTAAGCATGAAATTTATATGTGCTTTCCTGTAATATTTTGATATGCTAAAAATATTAGAATGTGAACAAGGAAATGCTAAGATATTAAAAGATTTTGCAGTTAATATTTATTTCAAATCAGCCTATTACACAGGAAGTCCATTCATAGTATAGATTTTTTTGTGTCATTGTGTTGAACTTTTTCTGAGTTCTGCAAACAATTTAGAAACATTTTGAAACCAAGAAAAGTTACATGGAAAGATACTTGTAATGTCTCTAACTTCCCACAGTTTTAGAATATAATAAAGTCTACAGTAATTAGAGCCACATTTTTACAAGTTCTTATTACACTATGTTGCATAAAATTAAAGAAGCAAGCCTAACTCAACCTAACTTTATCTAATACAATCGCAAAGAAGCACAAAAGAGCAATACATAGGTTATACAATATAAACAAATTTTTAACTATTTTTCCTCTGCATTGATCTTAAGAAGTGGTTTCTGAAAGTGAAAAAAAATCTCATCCAATGATACCAAAATGAAGGCTGTACTATGAATAAGATGCTCTATATAGTAGGCCAAGTTGAAGTAAATATCAGCCAATTTTGCAACACCCACACTTTATCTTGTCCTCCCAGGCACTGCACCTTGGATTGTGGAGGTATCTTCAATATTTCTGGTGTGTATCCCTAAATCTTGATGAAGAATAGAACATATTCTATGAGCTGGGAAATGTAATAGATTGGAAACTGATGAAATCCTAAATTATATCATGAAAATTGTATTTCAGATTATATTATTAGCTACTTCCCTTAGATAATTTGTGCTCTATACATAAACAAGATTCAAGAATTCACAGAATCATAATGTCTTCAAATATGGACCATGACTCGGAGGTGCTGGATAGCAGTCTGGATGATGACTCTTCAGATCATAATTTGTCAGCAGAAGTTGGAAACAGTAGCTTTGAACCTCTTATTAATGGAAATGCAAGTAAGTAATAACTGATTTAAGTTTATTTCTCTTGAAAAGGGTAGTAAAAAATTGTGATTCTGTGGATAAACATAAGTCATAACACATGTGGCTAGGTTAATTACACATGTAAAATAGTATCAGATGTATTCTGACATAACATTTTAATGTTTTACTGTTAATTATTATGAAAAATTAATTTACAAAATAATAATAAAGCATATAATAGGAGAGGTCAGCCAGGCTTTCAGCCTTGAGAATCTTTTCTGTGCTAGGTCTATTCTCTGTCTGCTTAACTTGGGTGCTTTTCTCATGTAGGAGAAACGTGTCTGGCCATCACATATCAACAATATTCAGACATTGAGTATTCCATTCTATTTTAAAGTATGGAACTATTTTTAAGTTGAGGCTCTGTGAATCGTCAAACCTAGACAGAAGATTCAGTTATGAAGCCGAGATACCATCTAAGTCATTTTAGCTCAAACATTGTCTATCTGACTGTTCAGCAAATTCTTTTAGTCTGAGATAGGTGCTTGGTTCAGCAATATGAAAAATATAATTACTTTGAAAAAAGGATCTACTTGAGACATAGGACCCCTGAGGGGGGCATAGGATAAGTCATAGGCAATAGGGTCAAGTTAATCAGGTTTGTCTATCCCATGCTTTGGGGGACTGGTGACCCCAGGGGAGCACTATTAGGTTACCTTATCCATAGATAGGCCTTCAGGACCTCTATCTTTCATGCCCAATTTGCTTCTTTTAATTTTTACACTTTTATAACAAAATGAACTTGTCTTTCTGGTTAAACTATCTACTAAGGATGAGCCATGTATTGCTTGAAAGTGCTGGAGAAAAGAAAAATGTAAAAACTTGAAACCAGTACCTAGGTTTGTTTTTACCTACCTCTGTTTTGTGATGTTACTTATCTTCTTCATACTACAGCAGGCACTTGCTTTACATTGAGTAAATGAATATTTTTTTGTACTTGGTAAACTATAGTCCAGAATGTAATTCCAGCCAAATTCTATGCTTATAGAAATATTTTCAACTAATGAGCCCATAAATATCCACTAATTACTGTCAGCAATTAGTTGCAGGCCTAAAAGTCTCTAATGAGCAACCAATTTTCCTTCTTTTTATTTGTTAGGCTAAAAAATGTGAGTTCTTGGTTTGGGTTCAATTGCTATTATTACTCATTTTTTTGTTTAGTTATAGTTTTATAGTTTATAGTATAAACTTATGTAGAAAATTGTATGTTGAACACATCTCTTTTGCAGGTGGTGATCCTGAACCTGGACCATATGACTGGCTACATCAGTACGCTAATGCTAAAGTTGCTTCATCTGCCCAAAAGAGACTTTTTGAACAAGAGGCAAGGTGAGAATTTTGTCTTAGTAAGCTAAATTTTTTTCTTTATAATATCCTCTAAAACTGATAATTCTTTCATTGCATAGTGCTTTGTTCTTCATGTTGGATAATGAGCTCAAGCCATTCCTTAAAAACATAAAAATGAACAGAAAATGTTGTAATTCTTCTAAATATCCCAGCTGCTTCCTGTATTTTGTAGTCAACAGGATTGGTGTTGTTTAAAATGCAGCTCTTTATTGTAGAAAACAAGGATATATATTTTACTTCATATTTATTCCGTTATCTTCAATGCTCATTCACTGTAGGTAATCATTTATAAAGAAAAAGACTATGGTACATGGATGTAAATCTTTGTTGATATTTTCTAATTAGTATGTTAACTATTTTCATAATTTATTCAATTTGTATTCTTTCAACAATGTTGATAGGAAGCATTTTTGCCAGAATAATTTTGTGAGTACCATTCAAGCCATTAATTGTTTAAATATTTCTGAAGTGTTTAATTAAATTTATCTGAGATACATTGATTAAATCTTATTGAGATTGCACTATAAGCTTCATGTTCACCTCCTCAGATTCAAATTTTAAAAATTCTTTGGTAAACCTTGCTATGTACAGGGTGACCCACAAAAAAGTACATCGGAGTTTGAATTGATATGACTGCCAAAATATTACAGCTAATTCAATTCTGTAACAAACATGTTATTNTTAGGCTACCAGTTGCATGGATAAAATAATATTTCTGCAGTATTATCAATTCAAACTCTGATGTACTTTTTTGTGGGTCACCTTGTATTAAGATCTTTAGAGTGCAGAGCATTTTATATACCCGCCGTATGTATATCGGTGTTTTGTACAATTTTTTTAATTATGGTCAAATTCACAAGCTGTGTTATAACTCTTGTCTTGTAGAATTATTGAATTATAAAATTTTCTTAAGTACACTTTCCACTGTGCCATCTCAAATTACAGTAGGGTTAAATACCTATAAATCTACTGCAATGAAAGTGAGCTCAGTGATATTCAGTTTACCTGGCTGTTATAGGCATCTCTGTAAACACATTCTTGCTACAGGGTGTTATGCTTTTTGGCTTTCAGTTAACTTCATTTCTTTTCCTGTTTTTACTGTGAGGCTGATGGTACTTTCATTTTATATGTACAAGTATCTTAAGTACCCTCTATATATGTTGGTTCTGTTTGTCTATTTTGATCTCTTTGAAAATTTTACAGCAATACCACTGTTGGAATACTCCATTATTTTGTTGGTAAAAACATGATTACTTATTTAATACGTTATCATAATATGCTAAGAGATTTGCTAACTAGAGTGTAATTTCTACACTACTGATTCATATTGAAGTATTAAACTTGAAACTGAATTGTAAATTATGCAGAGATCAAATTTCTAGCCATCATTTAGAAAATCACCAAGAAACTTATTTGTGGTATTACTTTACTGAAACCCTCCATCTGCAATAAGCATGTATCTCATAAAGAAAAATAGTGCTAACACTGCCTGTATAATTGTACTCTACAGGGTAATTGAAGAAAAAAGGAAATTCAATTAATTATTGCACTTGATTAAAGGCATTTCTTTGTAACTCGTCATGGCATATTGAGGATACTGAGAAGTGCAGCTTAAAACAAGTAATCATTGTAACCCTTTTCGCAATGCAGCTAGTAACCCAGCACCATATTTCCTTGGTGGCTAGGTGGATGGAAACTGGCAGCCTGCAAAAAACAGCCAACAATTTGTTGGAACACTCCCTGAAAGAGATCTTCTAAACTAAAGTACAATCTGAAAAAAATGTCAAGAAATATCAAGCTTATAGAACCAGCCTTAATCTAAACAACGGAAATTTTAGTTTGCCGAAGACTAGTAGATCTCAAGGAAAGATTATTGTAGTTCAAGCTGCATTAACTGAAAATCCTAATCTATTGCTGAGGATTATCAACGAGTACCACTTCACATCTCAATGTATGATGGCAAACACAAGAGCAAGGAAAACCGCTTTTAAGCTTATCATCTTTGATGACAAGTTTTATTATGGTACTAAAATGAAAAATCAACATTTTGGCCATAAAGGCCATTTTCAAAATCTGGAACAAAATACGTGAAAAAACTTTTTTGCTAAGAAATTATCATATCAAAGAAATTAAAATTAAACCATTCGTAATGGGAAAGCAGACTATCAATTAAAATGGGCTTGTCTGATAAAATA
>VOMN01129372.1:0-26970 GCA_014899125.1 Orchestia grillus | reverse complement strand
ACCTAACCTAAAGTAACCTAACCTAAGGTAACCATAGCGCTAACACATATGACTACAAATTTTTAAATTAGTATGAAATTTGTGTTCATTGCTCGAATATGCTAGTTAAGATTAAATGAAAATTAAAAGACTTAAATTGTCTGTACGAAATTGTCCATTTTTAAATTCACCACGGAAATATTTTACGACATTAAATTCTTCCCGTGCGGTGAATTGCTGTCAAAGTGTTAGATATTTCAATATAAGCCTAAGTAAAAACATGAATAAAGTCCTACATTAATTAATGGCCAAATGCAGTAACGTAAATGGCGTCCCCAAGCCCTATGTGTCACACATGAAGTCCTGCTGCGAGGATGTTAGTTAGTCACAGCCGAGGGCATTCACGCTCTCAGTCGTGTCCTGCTTAAATGGAATGTGACGTGTAAAATTTCCCGAATCGACTACCCATAAAACTATTCTAATTAAAATGAAACGCATGGTTTTACTTCAGTGATGAATTCATTTAGTGAAATTTGTTTCCTATCGCAATAACGTTTCTTTGAAGTTTCTTCAGCCTAAGCCGCTTATTTTCTGTATAGACAACCAATAGACGTGCTAAATAATCACCTTCAGTTCCTTGCGGATAACCAACTTTTTTTGTTGTTTGGTGTAGGCATGTTTAAATGAATGTTTGAGTAAATAAAAATATGAATGGGTAAACTGTAGCTGGTTCCATACTCACATTCATTAGAGGATGCTGAAAAGTGCATTTTAGCCCGTGAAGACATTAACAGCATAAAACGGCAATAACCAACTTGGTAAAATGTAATAACTTAGCCACTATGCATTAATGGGTTAATGGAGACCTAGGAATAACGCCCTATAAAATAAGTCCACCAATTCTCACCTGGACCGCGCGACTTCTGGACAGGTGAGGCACTGACCCGTCTCCGGCACTGTCAACACAGCTGTGCCAGCCCGCACGCCGCCGACTGTCTGGCACTGTCCAGAGAGTACCGCAGACTCCGTCAATTTAATTGCACCTCCTGGAACTGACACATAAATATGCTGCAACTCAAGCAAAAACTGTCTGTAATTTTCTTAGCTGGACTCGGAAGAAGATTTTAAGGATGAAAGGTTTAGATTTTAGTCCTTGGTCGTGAGATGCCGCCTCGTGAATTGAAAATGAGGCGAATATGAAGACAGACAGATGTCAGGAGCTTCTTCGAATTTTCAGTTCTTAAAAGTTTCCATTCGATATCAAGGCAGCAAGTTTATGTCTCCCGTAATTTTTTTTACCATTTTTAAGTCATTTAAGCGCTCGAACACTTCTCTTCAGAATATTTTGTCGACTTGTCTAGCTATACTCCTCACTTCGAAAGTAATCAAAATCCCCCAAATGTATTCAATGAAAATAAAGACTAAATGCCTTCCGTTCACTGGCCGACGCTTACAGAACAATATCGGACAGCTCAACACAAACACACCTTGTCTTGACGGCGCCAGGCGCAACACTGAGCCAGAGGGAGACTTTATTCGCAGAGGAAACCGACCCTCGACAGAGCCTCATCTGAGGGACGCTGCACGCCTCAGTGCAGGCTGTAATCGACTGCCTTTTGTACCTTTTGACACGACTTATCAAAACGCACAGCACGATCCACATTTTATGCACCTCACATCTATGATCAAATGCATCGATAACCCCTGTATCTGCCCGCATGATGCGGGAAATTTCAACATAAACTATAAATTCGCGACTTTGAGCGTCATTTTAAGACAGCGTGGTGAAATAACTGTACTCTATGAACAATAGTACGTTTCAGGATACACAATAAGCTTACTGTTAATTAAGAAATATTTTCAAAACCGGGAATTATGAATTTATGCTACAAAATATTAAGCAGTGCACAAACAAATGTTATTGTAATTATTTTAATTCAAAATGTACGAAGCACTATCTGGGTTGGAAACAGGAGTTAGTTACATTTCTTTATGTAATTGAATTAAATCAAGCATGAGAAAGTTTTTATAACATAAAGCACATCAGTAGATGGAATATGTGTGATTCAAGCTCTCGAAAAAAAGTAAAGCACAATTTTTTCATGGTGGAAATAGATTTTCATTCAGCGAAGAAAATGTCGCATCTAGTGCTTAATTTTGAGAAACCGTTGGACTAGAAGAACTAAAAATGTTATAGTGCATCACTGAGCGGAACTGAGCTTAGAGACACGTTGGAGGAGTAGTTTGGGGGCGCAGTTTGGAGGCGTGGTTTGGAGGCGCGGTTTGGGGGCGCATTTCAAGCTACTATCAAGCTAAATTTCCTCAAATCGGGCTAGGTTTTGTGTTGTGTAGATTGAATATTTGAGTAAAATTGAATAGATGTCAGATCCCGAAATCTATCCCTTCAGAAGCCTAACCCTTGGGAATTTAATTCTGGTGAAACTATGATGTTTACGATGAGAACTTGTTGCTATCACTTTCATTTGTCAAAAGAGACTTACTTCAGCGTCGTACTCTCGCTTTTCAATTTATATTTGATCGTACCGTTAATTCCAGCTTTAGACAAGGTTATATTCCGAGAAAAACAAAATGACACGCAAAACCCTGCAGTGGAGCTACCAAGTCCAGCTTTTATACAACAGTAATTAATTATCATTAACGACAATAACTGTGGTTACCGTTTTCCAGTCTGGTATCATACATATTAATTACACCTTTACGATATCATCTTATATTTCGAAACGTTCCTTCTTGATTTGAGGAATGGCTTTCCATGTTTAAATCATCTAAGTTTTTCCAACAAGTCATTTCAAATATCTACCTTTAATTTTCCATGAAAGCTTTGTCATGTACATATCCTCTGTACTCTGCAGAATAATGCTAAAATGAGCCTCAGATTTGAGGGCCAATCAGTTGGGTTTTCTCCACGTGATGAGCTTTCTCCTGATCGTCATTTTTATTTCACTATGAGGAAGAACTTAGCTCATCAAATATATGTTTTACAAAAAGCTCAATCCTTGCTATAAAAAACACATGTATATTGACACTCAGACCAGTCTGGCTTCGTAAAATTACATCATCGTAGAATTTCATCTGAAACAATAAAATATATGATGTAAATTACATACCAAAATTAAAAAATGGACATTTCTAAAATAAAAACAAAGACTCAGATAAAATTTAAAAGTTCCTTCATTGACAACCTGCGTGTAAAAAAACGAGTACATTTTGGCCAGCTGATTCACGTAAGGTGCAACGGGACTGAGGTAAGGTCTGAATTTAACGTCGTTTATTGTAGATGTACAAGGATCCTAGAATTCTTAAACCTATTGCTTTGGATGTTGAGTTAATTATTGAAAAAGTTGTTTAATCTGAAAAGATTATTAAAATTTCCTCAATGGGTTCAAAAGTTCGAGTGAGAAGGGTCTTGTAACTGTCTATTATTTCTATGATTGATGGTTAAGTGCTCTGAAAATCTGACCCTTGCTTCTCGAGACGTGCTCCCTATATAGGAGCTATTGCGGGCTTCACCTTTATTAAACTGATATATAATGTTGGCGTTCACGTCCGACGGCGATGAGTCTTTATATTTGCAAAAATTCCAAACTTTAAAAGAGTTCTTGTGGCAGAATTTAAAATTTAATTAAGGATAATTAGTAGAAAGCACGGGTTTTAGTAATAGAATGCATTTTGAACAATTATAATTAAATACGGAAAAGCTACGTACATTTTTTTCTTGGCCACACTAGGCATTTTCGGAGATGGATAATAAATTTTGTTTAGCAAATATTTGACACACTCGTCGACTAAATCAGTTAGTTACCCGTTTTTTGCAAAGAATTCTCTCAAGAGACTAATTTTCTTATCAAATGAATATCGAAGCCTCGATGATAGATGATGCCCCTTCACTTGATAAAGAAATTAGTTGCTTGAGATAAATCCTTGTAAACAACGGGTGCCCAACTCATTTCGTTTCCTAACATTTCTCCTATATAATAAATTTTATCGATTGTCGTCCAAATTCTTGATTTGTTTTAACTTCTCTTCATTCCTTTTTCGTATCACTGCACGCCTTTTCTTCCTAATCCATCCTTCTATATTCTTTAATTCATTCACTCTTCTCCTTCTCTTTGTTTTTCCTTCTGGATTTCTCATCACCTTCCGTAAATATCCTCATACTCTCCAAGCGGTCTCTAATGCCTTCACACTCGCCTTAAATTCCGTTTGCCCTTACCCAACTCTTCTTGTCTCCTATTCTCTACCTACTCTCCTTTTTCACGTCGCCTCATCCTCTTCTCCTATCCGCTACTTCCCACCCTCACGTCACTACCCCAGCTACCCCACGCGAGACGTGCCCATGAATGACGTCATGCGTCCCTATCGTCCGGTGCCGTAATTTTCTCGTCCGGAACCCAGTAGAGCCGACGCTGTTCCAGGGCCTCTGCACGGTGTGGCTGACGAGCATAGCATCACCGCTAACGCAGTTAACTGAGTTTATAGACAGCATGCTTTGAACTAACTGAACATAACACAGGACAAATGAAATTTTCAATCGATGCTGTGATTGTTATATCTCTGCTAAGCAAGTGAACGGAAACGCTCGACAAAGTGATGTAACTAAATTAAGGCACCACCCGCTCAACAAGTTACAGATCGTGAACAATGTAAAAACGATTTGGAATCATTTAAGTTTCTGTCAAGCTGTTCGAAAGTCAAGTCTCAGTGGCGATTCCAGACTGTTCTTACAGGACCAACTTAGTACCTCAGAACACTGTCGAATATTTTTCTAACAAAGGGTTTTATTAAAAGTTAGTCAAAACGAGTTTCTACATCAAACGAGTTAGTTCAATATTGGCTTAATCTAAACAAGGTGATAGACTTTAACGAAAACCGATAAAACAATGGGCGTATTTTATTTAGTAGCGGTAACCAGCGAATGCGTGGATCACGTATTCCTGTGCACAAAAATAGCACACTACCTGAGACCCCTCACGTGGACCAGAGGAAAGAAATCCTTTCACGTTGGACAGTATAATGATACCCACGCACATGGACCTGAGGAATAATATTCCCGGACATATACCAAAAAACGATGTCTCCGCAAATAGCGCATAACAACCATAACCGTCCTCATGGATCAAAAATACGTCACCGCACATGGACCAGAGAGACGATTTCGCTGAATATAAAGAAAAAATTATATTCATGCACATGGCCCTGAGAAACGATATCCTTGCTCACAGATCGAAAACGATATCCCCGCACATTGGCCAGAAAACATTAACTCCGCACGTAGACCAGAAATTAATATCCCCACACATGAACCAGAAAAACAATATCCCCACACATGGACCACAAAAAATATCGCCACGCATAGACCACAAAAAACAATATCCCACACATGGACCAGAAAAAAATATCGCCACACATAGACCTGAAAAACAATATCCCCACTCATGGACCAGAAAAACAATATCCCCACTCATCGACCAGAAAAACAATTTCCCACTCATGGACCAGAAAAACAATATCCCCACTCATTGACCAGAAAAACAATTTCCCCACTCATGGACCAGAAAAACAATATCCCCACACATCGACCAGAAAAACAATATCCCCTCTCGAGACGCAAAAGTTCAGGCACCTTAGATAATAACCGGGAGAACTTTGGCTTGCAAAGCCGAAAACGGAAAAGACTTAAGTTTGGATGGGCGCATTCGTTGAATTTCAGCCGGAAATTTGGAACGAGAAAAATAGCTCTTCAGTCGTAAATAACGACTGATTGCGATCTTCAGTGCAACAAACGTGCATCGGTATTCTGATATTTCCCAAAAGTTTCGATTACGTATTATATTGAATAATTCAAAAATGAGTGTTACTTTCTAAATTCTACGTGCCATTAAGGGTTTCTTTGTCAAAAGTTTGTTTTTGTCACATTATATCTTAACTTAAACCAGTTTTTCTGCATCGACTCATCAGAATGGGCACTAATCTATTGAAATAATGCAAGTGTAGTTCAATGAAAAAAGGTGAAGCTATACTTTTTCGTCAAATTTGCAAGTTTTCCGTTCCAGATCATTATTTTTAACGGCAGAAAGATATAGAACATTTCATCATGTAATATCTGTAATACTCAATCAGTATTCTAACACAATATATACGTGATATCTTTCCTCTATCGAACAACTCATTTGAACGATAGAACGTACGACACTTGTTTCACAAACGACAACAAAATTTATTTCTCAATAATTTGTTGAAAATAAATATTAATATTATTAATATTAATTTATGAGACCTTTTTTAATCAAGCTCGTTTTTACATTTTAATATTCATTCACGTTTCGAAATACTTTCACTTTTCATATGAAACTGTTGATTTTTCAAGTGATTTGGTATGGTGAGCTTTTCAAGAACGTTACTACAGTTTCAAGAATGCTACTAAGATATTTCTATCTTGCTAGGGATGATTTTACGAATTTTAAGCAAAAAGTGCTGCTTCTCCGTACCAACCCTCAAAGGAATATGTTCAGACGCCGCTTCACGAGGCTGGTAGTGGAGTTCCATCTTCGTATCATTTGTGCCACTGCGCTGGGTTCTGCAATTTAATTCCTTTCCACCTTTTTGTACCTGAGATACCTGTATTTCTTGCAAAACAGAGTCAACGAAATATAGTGTAAAATAACGACTACGTTCTGCATACATAAAAAAAATATTCGAACTTTTGCGCAGACTTGTGACGAATTATTCCGCACGCAGGATGGCATTGTTTCCAGATGATTGTCGATCCATTTCTGATGAACAACGTCCTTCTAAATTTGTTATAAAATCCATGCTCCGTGGACGTCAAAATACGAAGTTATTATAGCGTCTGGACGACATTGTTTTTGACACCAGATTGACAACCGTAAAGCACGAAGTTTCACACATTCATTTGATTTTTTCTCATCATTACGTTTTCGAACGGACTAGTCGGGAAGGATTTAAAAAATTTGTACAGTGTCTTATGAGAAGTACAACATTAATGCACAATTAGTTTTTGACAAATTTTATAAACAATAATGCGACGCTCAATGTAATGTAACCGAGATGGTACGGGAATTTCAACCCTACCGAGACAATACTGCGCGGGATTCTGATATTAGTGGAATATTGATGGAGTCTTCCGGTCCTATGCATGTTGGGCGGCTTCAGTTTTCTCTCATTCATATTCTCTCTCACACATATTTTCTCTCACTCACACCCTCTCTCTCTCATATTCTCTCTTACTTATATTCTCTTTCACTCATATTCTCTCTCACTCACATCCTCTCTCGCTCATATTCTCTCTAACTCATACTCTCTCTCACTCATATTCTGCCTCGGTCACATTCTCGCCGCATCGTCACAGAGTGCTGATCAATTCTCTGCACCAACTTTAGTTTTTGCATCGGAAATTTAATTGACTATCAGAGAAGCTTGATATTCGCAGAGCTGTTCATGGATCTCCATTAAGATTGAGCGCCTGTGTTTTGTAGCGAGTTTTAGCAGATCAGAAATACTTAATTCTTTAGTAATATACACAAAAATCAAGAGACTATATTATGCATTTATGGGTGAAAGGGTATGCTTTGTTTTCATGGTAGATTCAAGTATGGGACAACAGCATCAGGAATTTCAGGGAAAATACCGAAATGCTCCCGCGTATTATATGCTTAAATATAGATGCGATACAAATGAACTGGAAATTTTCAGGGTTTTTTGAGGCACAATTACGATTCCATGTAGACACACAAAAAACACCGAAGTAGCACAATCATATTTGAAACAATTGCAAACACTTTATCACCACAGGAGTCACCACAGTGAAACCGCACGCTGATTATTTAAAAATAAAACCATCGATACCTTCAATCCCAGCTTCTTTTGAACCCGAATAGGTTCCGTTACTTCTAGTGCATGATATCAGACACACCTGAAGCACTCGAGAAGCACTATCATCAGACACACTCGAGCAGAAATTGGACTTGATCAATGATTGTGATGGACACCTCGCCTCGTGGTATGGACGGAACCAAAAAAGCAGATCGTTGCCCCTCATGCTGTGCAGCGACTGCCGATGAACCCTGGCCGCAATAAAGAATATTCTTGTAGTGACACTGAGCTCCCTATGCGGTATTGCGCGCTCTTGTAACCACCTCGTAAGTCGGCCCCCTTGGTCTGGGATGAATATCCATTCTTCTCTGGTAAGGTGAAAAAGCTACGTGAATCATTGTGATATCATGAGACAGTGTCAGTTCTTCTCGTATATGACTGAAAATCCCATCGAATATTCAAGTTCCGGCAGTTCCGGCCCGAACTCGGTACAACAAGCTACTGAAACTTGGGACATGCGATCCTCTGCGTGGTAGATTTATCATTTGGATTCTCATGTGCAGTGCTCACGTTCATTATTATTTCTACTATAAAAACGAATGGGAACTATTTTTTTCTTCTAAATATTAAGAATTTCTGATAATAGCAAAAAGTTTCATAATTGGTGAAAATGATTGAAGGGAGAGTAAAAAGAAGTTATACTAGTGTTTAGAATATAATTTTATCGTTGCTGTGTCAGTTATCTGCTGGTGTTTTATTTGGAGGTCAAGCTCATGACTATAGTCTCTGATGTAAATCCGAACGAATTTCTTTCAAATTTGGAATCCCCCCCGTCCAAAATTTGAAATTTATCAATGAGGAATATACAGTTCATCTCTGATTAAATAGACTTCATAAATCGGCAAGTGCACGTGACAAAAGCCATGACTTCATAAGAGTGCTGGACACCGGGGGAAAATCACTAGAGTTAAATTACAGGCTGAAGCAACGAGTTAATGTAAAGGGAAGAGTGTATGCTCTGTCCACCTGACATTAATAACAAAACCTGAAGTAGTCCGTGCTACCACTCATCAGGGCTGACACTCACCTCTGCAATAATGACGAACAAACTTTGAAAAATTTACAAGCTTTTAATCTTTCGAGTTAGGAAACTGGTATTTGTCTTGAATGGCGAATAGATCTTATCTGGAATAAAAAATCCAAAAGTTTTAAACAACTGTCAGTCAAGTTTTTGTGTCAAGTCTCTGTATCTGTATACTCATCGAGTTTTTAACTCGAAAAATTTAGAGCGTTTGACAGCAAGAAAACTCTATCCGAGCAGGATTTGATGGAACGTGAGCGTTCAAAACTTCCATTCCCGGGCATCTAAACATCCATTCAAATTTGAGTTACGATTTCATTTGTTGCAATCCCGAATCATTTCTCTCCAAATCTCCGTTCGCTTTTGTAAAACCAGATGCACTAAATCTAGGCATCTTAATCACCTTTTCCTTAACCTGTATACGACAATGCAAAGTTCCCTGTACATCACAGTGCGGTATGAAATCATGTACCGTAGTTTAATATTCACAGCAGAGGCACGTAGCATTCGAGATACAAACATTGATGGGCGGTCCTGGGTTCGGCTGTGAGGGTAAAACTTCAAAACTAATGAAATATTTAAAAAAGCGATTGTATGCTGACATTGGCGGGATTCATGTATGGGCTTGAATTACCTAGCTCTTTCCTCACACGCAATGTGAAGCTAGTTCGGAGGTTTGTTCACGTAATATGTTCTCATGTAATGATCACTAAATCTCTCAGGAAGGGATCTGTGGAGTTACTTATGTATGTTATTCATCACAGCTTTTTTTTTGCAATACCGCTCACTTCTCGACATAAAAAAGAATGCTTCGGTTTATCATCGTCATAAAATTTACCATCACTCACCCATACGTTAAAAGTTTATCAGTACTATCACTCAATCAAGAGAGATAATGCTTTCGCGTAAACTCCCTTGTCAGAGAAAACAGACTAATCATAGATTTGTACAAATTTATTCGAGATTTAAACTAGTATTTATCTCATAGCATTTTCTGCTGTAAGTAATGTTCTTTCCGAGAGCTTATTCCGTACGAATTATAATGCGATATCAGAAATCTTTTCCTGTTGACTTGGTAATTCTTTGCATGTTGGTCTATTCAGCCGCTTTCTCAATGCTGTCGTTCATCCCGGCGCTTGTTCGGCTCGTTATAGTCGAAAAATGCATAATTTGAAATTTCAGTTTGCTTCAGAAATCTATGTACGGACAGGAAATACTTTTTTTTTTAAAGTTGTGTGAGCTGTTAACAAATATTATTAGAATCCGTTTAACACACAACGACTGTCCGCACAATCGAAAGTGCGAGCATGAAACAATTGTGCCTCAAAATCAGACCAACATTTCATTTTAGAGAAAAATTATGACACGGTGTATTACGAGCACAGCGTGCTCGTACTGTATTGAAAAATGTTGCTTAGGCATTTGATACCTGAAACAAATTACTAGGCAGCCGACGTACAATCATAGCCTGCTTCTTTTTTTGTTCCATCACGTCTTTACTTTTGTACAACTGACGGGAAGCTACCGATATCACCCACATTCAATTCTCTGCCGACATCTTCCATTTCTTTTCCCTACCACCGATGAGGTTATTACTGGCTAATCTTAGTCGATAAATATCGGAGTCAGCAGAGCGGAAGGCACTAGCAGCTGCTCCTTTGAGTGAAGATCATTGACACGGAAGTACGCTAAAATGGTCACTCTCAACACCACAAGGGAGACTACATGACGCTGCTCTCAGAGCACACCGCTCATTCATGAACCAGAAGCAAAAATAGTTACGAAGACTCACTTCCTTTAATATACGAGCTTAAAAAACTGTATAAATTTACAGCTGGCAGCGCTTTATTGTCCAAGATGGAGATAGCATCTCCAACGCCTGAGCACGCGTCACGATAGCGTTTGCTTCCTGGAGCTGAGCTCCTTCCACGCGTGCCCTCTGTCACCTACTGCCCTTATTTAATTTTCACCTTCTGTTTTCCATCTTTTCAATACGTTTTCTATTCTGTCATTTGTTATCAGTGTCTTTCCCGTGCTTATATTTCCTCATCATTTATTTGCCGAACTTTTTCCGTTATTTGATCCAGTAAATTTTTTGTATATTTACCTTTTCAACCACCGATTATTGCTCGTTACCTTCTCTTTTTTCATAAATATTGCATTTCTTTCAAGACTTCTTCCGCGTTGAACCATTCATAGTTTCATGCATGGTACTCATCCTTCCTCCTTATCCCAGACCTATTCCTTGTTTCACCCCCCTCTGCCACCCACTCTTTAACTTTACTTTAACGAGCTTGGATTCACCTTTCCTCATCTGGTAACGAATGTGATGCGTGGAGCACTTGCCACCATTGACACATTCAGTTTCTGTTCAAACACACAAACATCAAATAAAAAAAGTTAGTTTACTGCAAAGAAATTAATTGAGGGCGCATAGGGTAAAGTCTTTACAACTGCACAAGGGAGCTTCATTTTGTTCAGCATAACGACGAGATATCGGTGCTATGATAGCAAAAAGGCTTCATTCTTCTCTACAAATAAAGAAGGATATCTGCTGCTGTGAATGGAAACTTTATCCCGCTCTTTATTCCAAGAAAACATCAGCGCTGCTGTACATAAAACCTTCATCCTGCTCTACTCGACGAGAAGAGATCAGTACTACTGTAACTGAAAACTTTATCCTGCTCTGCATAATAAGAAGATAACGCGTCTGCAAATGGAAACTTCATTATTCTTTGCACAATAGGGTAAGTTAGATCAGTGCTACTGCAACACAGCAACAACATTCGAGTTCCACGGCATCAGAGAGCTGCAAACCTCGGAAAAAATTGCAGCAGATTTCGAGCCACGAGTCAAATCTGCCATGCCTGGGCAATGGCATGCATCAGCGAGACACGAAACTGCATCGCAGTTCTCAGCTGACGGCGACGTGGGCAGCAGTGCTGTGGCACAGCAGTGCACCCACTGCGCTGAGGCGGGGTGCGCACTGTGCTCACCAGTGACACGCAGTGCATTGCAGTGCTCATTTCGCAAGTGTCCAGGAAAATTGAGGAGCATAAGCCTTGTGGATGTTTCCTAAAATACACACACCAATTTGATTTGTTTAGATGATGGACGCCCAAGATCCATCATGTCAAGTAAATTTTGGGTGACGTCAGCTTATAGGAATTGATTAAAAAACAATAATTGTTTCTAAAAACTTACATCTCACTAATTTAAACTAAAGTGAACAGTTTATCCCATAAACCTCACCTGCACCGAAATCGAACTCTGAAAAAGTTTCATTTCAGGAGAAAAGTAATGCAACGAATGTGTATTTTTAAAGTGTTTTGATATGCTTTGTGATGAATGCAATGTCCGTCTTTTAACACGAGAGCTATGATGCGGAAATAAAAAGTAACCTGGCAAAAATTAATCACCTTTTTTGAACGACCTTTAGCTTTTAGGATAAAGCAATCCTCTTAGACAATTTTTACTCCTCCACATAGAAAAAACTTCAACCCATAATGAGGAACATCATTTAAAAGAATACTGCCTCCGAAAATTTTTACGGATTAACCACTCCACATCAAAGAAAAATTCAAAATTAGTTTAACTTTCTAGCATATTTTACGGCTTTGCTCCGGTGCATAAGATGCACCCAAAAAATATGCCAATAATAATCCTAAGAGGTGCAGGAAAATCTTCCTGTATTATTGCATTGTTATGTCTTTGAAATCGACACTGGTAAGGAAATCAAAGGCTTGCACACTTTTATCCTCAAGTATTGGTACTTGTTTTGCTAAAACGTTAAGCATAAATGGCAATTGTTAGAGAGTTAATTAAAAGAAATGGATTCTCCGATTCGAAGAACTAAAACGCTCTACCTTTGTCTTGGTCCTGATGGTATAAGGTTCGCTTTGAACTTCAAAGCCAAATTGAAATTCAATGGCTTTAGTCCGATCATAATGAAGCTATTAAAAATATTCTAATGGACGCGCAACATTAAATCCAGTGCGCTGATAATTTCGTTTATTTCTCGTAGGATTAATTCGTACTTAGTTGCGTAAGATTGCAAGACTTACTCATCGAACCAAGATGTAACAAATGACTTTCCTAGGAGTGAGTGATCCGTAGACTAAAAAGTAAACGAGAAAGAAAATAAAGTTAATTAAATGGCTGGGACAGCGAGATGGGTTTAGTTGAGCGAATGGAAAAGGAGGTCAACTTATTTTACCGCGTTTTTTCAAAAAATTTGTGTACCAATATCTTCAAAAAATTTAATAACCTTACGTGAAACGCTCATAAGTATTGTTGATGTAGCCCTTCGGAAAAAGAATTGAGGATAAGAAGACATCCCAACTTTTAGCTCTAAGCAATGCTCCACAGTTGCTCAGTTAGTTGCTGCATTTGCCTTATAATTTCATGGGCGAACGATAGTAAAAACATTCCTTCTTGCTTAGTTTTCAGATTAACAATAAAAAACGACCTTCTGCTACCAACTTACCAACTTAAAGAAGAATACTTGCATTCTATTCTGGACCTGTTCATTTTGTAAATTGCGATCAACAAATTTGATCGATGCTCTATCATTTGATAATTAAGTTTGAATTCGGTATTCAGGAGCTTCAAGTAGACGAGCGAATATTTACATAAAAGTAAAAAATCGAAACTGTCTTTGCAAGCTAAATTAGATCGCATCTGAGGTGATGGCTTTTCCTTAATATAAGTTTTCATGATGTGAAGCAGAAAATAATAATAAACTCGGTATTAAATGAACTGAAATTGAAATTGTAATGCTCGCTTTTTACACCATGTAGTAACTAGGCTATTAATGTTGGACTGAAATGTATTTACTATGAGTCTTTTCCTGAACGAAGTATGGTCTGAATATGTGCTTCTCTTAACTGCTTCCACTGATTGTAAAAATTTGCCATTGGACGTAGAGAAAAAAATGTACCAACTTTCAAATTAAATTCGTCTTTTTTTGCAGTACTCTTCCCACAACGACCAATTTTTTTTAAATTTTCCCTGCAAAAATGAATGTTTAGTTTAATTTCCAATGTGATGATCAAGATTCCCTGATTCTAAAGGTGACCAAACCCGGGTGGGAAATACCAATGTGAAGTATTGCGACCATAAAGTCTATCCCCACCCATAACTTACGTGGAACGTACGACCAACTTGTTGCCTTTCCAAGTACTGAACTCTGACCCTAGACTAAGGAGCTCTGCTTCCTCAAGTTCTGAACTAAAATTAGATCAGGGCTCGGAGCGTACTACAGATAAGGCGTTCCTGCGAGTGACTTGGAGACCTGAAATGAGATGCTGATTAACCAAGCTCTGTAGTGGGCTGAATTCTCATTCACAAGTAACACATTTGCATGAAATGAATGAATCACTTCCTCATCGACGTGAATGTAGCTCGAGATGAACTTAAGTGTTACGTATCCTACCCGACGACCCATGCTGGAAATGGATCAGTGATTTGAAATTCGATATTGCCTCGTCTCCCTGCACATAAGAAGTGATTCGAACCACTGAAGAGAAAAATGTTTTTTTCTATATAGCCCCTGGTGAAGTGAAACTACGACGAGCCTGTACGATGACGTGCTGTAAAATACCCTTAGTCGTCCAGTACGTGTTGTGCCTACTACTGCTCTGCCTGTGCTCAGTAAGTCCTCTTCAGGTAGTGTTGTCTAACCCATTGAGCCCTAAACATGACTATAGTTCTCCAAATTTATTCGAACCTTAACTTAATGATATTTTTAATAATGATATTATGTTCACTTAGCGTAGTGTCAAAAATACAATATTCTTTTGTCAGATGTTCCAAGGGAGTCCTAATAGTTTTCCTTTGTCAGGTGTTCCAAGAGAGTCCCGATAGTTTTCCTTTGTCAGGTGTTCCAAGAGAGTCCCGATAGTCTTCCTTTGTCAGGTATTCCAAGAGAGTCCCCATAGTTCTCAGGTTGAGAAAATGTGAATGTGTAATGATGCCAAGCAAGCTAGTTTTGAACCAAGAATGAGGTGTTTTGTAGTACTCAAGAGGTTAAGTTTTTAGTGTCTGAGCAAATTTCAGCCAGGCAGGTAGTTAGCAGAGACTATCTAAGTCAGTTCGTGGGCAATTGATCATCTTTCCGTCTCAATGTACGATTTACAGTGTCAAAAGTTCGAGGTAAACCCAAATTGGCAAACAAGTGCATTGTACCATCTGTGGTGTTCGGGACTCGGTTCTTAAACAATTACGTTCACTTAATTCTTCATCTCTTATCGTTCAATGAGTAAATCGATCTCACAGAAGCCTTCTTCTATCTGAACTGATGGTAATTACTGCGTCTAAACCTGTCAACTTCGTCTGTCTTGGCCTTATCCGTCAATGTTCTGTCTCTGTACAGGTTCCTCGTGCCTATTCCGAGCCATTGCTCTGATAAAGAAGGACTGCTTCCAAGTCCGGCGAACAGCAACCGTGTCTCATTGTTCTTTTTTACTGACGATTCATTGAGGATCACTTTGCATCCCCCTGTTCCTAATGAACAGAACTTATGCGCCTAATGAATTGCGCAAAAATGCAGCGGTGTATAATGCCTGCTCATGCCTCGCAGGAGAATCAGTGCGCGAACTGAAGCAAGACTCTAAAACTGTGTAGTAAGACACTTAAATATTCAATGTTCATCACTTGCGAAAGTTTGAATCGATTATTTTCCGATTTCTCGTCTACAATGTGGTGTGATTCGCACGAGTACCACTCTTCAAAGTTGTATCGAGTTCCGAAGACTGTAACTTCCGAAAAAGTCTTTTTCTCTGCCCCTAAGGCCGAGATAAGCTCACTAATCTAACTCAGAATTAAGGATGGACGCTTGGAGTACCACCTTGTCGATGAATATTGCAAGTGAAAAGGATTTATGATATCGTTGGATATCAAAAATGACTAAGCAATTTTTCAATTTCGCTTACAATGTTTCTATTTTTCACCGCTGTAGCACAAAAAAAATCAGTTGATGGAGTACTGATAAAGCTGCCTGAACGTCCTTGCCAAATTTAGTGGGCAAGTTTTTGTGTGAGGCAAAATGAGTGTTTCATATCTTGATATTCAGCTGTTTCGGAGCGAGTAACCATTATTAAACAAATGACGGTATAGTGCTAAAAAACATTTGACCAATTCATATGATCATTTATGTTTTATATTTTGTGAGTTGAACAATGGTCAAAATGCTCTAATCGTACGAAATGAACTAACCGCTTCTTATTAACCATTTGATCAATGAATATACATGAAAAGGCAGAAAAAATCGTTCCTCTACGCGCTGAAGAAATTTATCAATGAAATATACATTTACAATGGACAACTTCCTAAGTTCAACAATAAATCATTATTCAATTTCACGAATCAAACCGGAAGAAAATCGTGGCAACACGTGGCTTGAAAGAGCTTACTTCTTTTTGCGGGCACGCGGAAGGCCTGCAGGTCTGGAGATAGGCGGAGACGGATAGCGAAAGCTCACTTGGCAGATGCCGCAGCGACGCCTCTTATCTCAAGAGAAGTCAACGCGAGCCAAAAGAACGAAACTTTTCAGTTGAACAGTTTCTGGTGCTAAGCTATAGATATGTCTTCGTCCGGCTTCATCGTAACGATTTCTTCGTTAAACTCTGTCCTATGCCACAGTTCCACACAAAGTGCTTTTTATTTAAGTTTTAAAACTGTAACCAAAGTATGTTTTTTTTTGTTCCCTGGTGCAAATCGACTTATACCAATAATGTTTTTTTAATTATGGCATGTAAGCAAGTTCGTTATTAATTTATTAACATTCATTTCATCCTGGTGATGATATTTACGAAAAGTTGTTTATCCTTCTGAGTGGAGCAGAGATGAGAAGAAGATTTTTCTGTGTAAGAATAACTGCTTTAGTCGTATTAGTTTATAAACGAGTTTGGCTAATGCCAAATCAATGATTAACCCCTTCTCCAGCAGATTTTTTGAGGAACCCTCGTTATATTCAAATGGTTTCGTATTTTTTTAGATGTACGAGCACACATGAAAATAGTCGGTTTGTACTGGGAAAGGCCAAGAAAGGAGGAGTGAACTAATTTCAAGGTTACTTATTCAAATTCGAAAATATGGCGAGTTTGCCAGCACAAAGTTGGGAAGATCTAATTAAGTCACGAAGCGTTGCACTTGCCCTTGCTGCAGAAGAAGCTATAAATACATATCTAAATATGAAATAAATTCACCCCTGATACCAATATATGAGACCACAGCGCGACAAGGTTTCACTGACGCCTTAAACGCATGGCCCTGTGTTTTGAAGGTCGCTTGAGATTTTACTTGAAAGTCTTTAGAAAGACTATTTGAACATTGTGAACACAAATACATAATTTATTCATAAAAGTTGCCGATTTCATCTAGGTAATCCTCTAAAAACGTACATAATTGTCGTAATTGTCGATCCCCTATTAATAATTGATTTCTGCAAAATGTAGAAAAATCCTGAATAGTCTATTTATTTTATTTTAATCAAGAACGGTACTTCCCAGTACGTGGCTAAAGATTGAAGTACAATGCAAAAACATTGCTTAGGGAAAAATAACTCATTTTCTCTGAGGCGTTTATCGTGCTCGACGGCGACCAATCTTTTTTGCGCATCAAATCGAGAGTCGTTGAGAGAATACTACTCTTTCCTTTGAAGCTGTGAGGTCCGTCGCGCTTTAGGGGATGGACCCAATCGTTTGTTGCCCAGGCGATGGCAAAAAAGTTAAAAAAAGCGTCACTTGAGTGTGAGTCGCTCCCTGAAACGGATGGGAAAAGCCACTTGACGTTCCGAAGCACCTCTTCGTCCTAGGATCGGTTTCGGCACTCGTGTCAATTTGAGCAAATAAAAGAGGAAAGCAAACGAGCCGGATGGAGAAAACGCAATCGTCTTCCCGTAAAAAAAAAGGAATTTTGTAATATCTATTATGTTTGAAATGAAGAGCAATGCATGCTTCCAGTAAAATGAGACGCCTCTTTGCTGCGTTTGAGGCTGTAATGACGCACTGCAGTACGCTTTTCTCTGCTAAAACTTATTTTTTGTATAATTTGCGAAAATAGATTTTGTGAGGAAAAGGAAGTTTTTGTAAACCGTGGATGAATCATCAGGCAGTACGTATCGAAAGAACAGATGCAAGTTATAGAATCCGAATAATGAGCTGCACATTTATTCATAAAATTTTCTTTCACAAACAGTATGCCATTTGTTGATTTAGTGATTGTGTAGCCAGTGCAGAAAGCGTTGATTGAATTGTTTTCTCTGCTGTCTGAAAAGATTTCTTCTACCCCTAAGAAATAAACACAAAGACCTCACAGTAATTTGCTGTAAATTGCGTTCAAGGAAAAAGTCTTCATCTTCTGAACTCAGTCTCGGATAAAATACATCGCCCGTGACTCGAACTGATGGTCGGGCTTTGCTTAACGAGCTTCTTTTTTTTATTCTAGGAATGTCCCCATTAATTTTGCGAAAGTTTTCTCAGCAATGTAAGCTACAGATGTCTCCTCACAAACTGATGTTGTTGGCAGAGTCTCCGATATGGAGGCGTTACTAAGCTCCTGCGCCATCTTATTCATGGAGATAATTGAAAAGATCTTGAACTTGGCTTACCCTTGAGTTATTTTCAAAGCAGAGGTGTGGAGTCGCTTAAAGAGAGAAGAACAGCAGGGAGGGTTGTGTTCATTAATTGCATTGCTAACCTGAAATACTTTTTATACGAGACATAATTTACTGCAAGGGCTGTATAACTAAAAAGACCAATAGAATACTTTCATTTTGAGTGACAATCGTGGAACACGTGTGAGCTAGCCCCCAATCGCATGAGTTTTTTATCGTCTTACACTTGAAGGCCTGAAAAATTATTTTCAGGGGGATTTGACGGCTAGTCCTTCAAGTAGATTTATTGAACCAAACCTGAAGCGAAACTTTCTATTTTTGGAAGAAAATAATAATTTATTTCAAGATACTCATCCTGACGACTGATGTCGTAATGCAATAATTGTTTTACTTATAATTGGTTACCATTCACAAAGAGGAGAAAACTTCCAGTGAGACGACGAGCCGAGGAACAAAATCCACAGAATTGACACTGCCAAATTTAAATACTCTATAGTGTTGGTTGTACGTACTGAAGTGGGCGGTAATAGCCCATATTGGATTTAGGTATTTTGTACCCAAGCGTCATATTTTTCACTCAATTTTTTGTGTATATTGTGTATTTTATACTTTCGTGTACTTTGTACTCAGGCGTCTCATTGAAATTCACGTTGGCTTCAGATGTTATCGTGCAATAAAAGAGACGACTAGACATGGCGTATACGTAGTCTGCTTGTACACTCTACTCGATGATCTTTTTTCGTCCATTCTACCTCCTATAGCACAAACTTGAGAGCATTAGCAGAGAAGGTTTGGCTCATTTACAGCTGCAGAGCACATGGACGGCCACATGCGTTGCTGAAGGCTCCTTCAGGGCGAATCCTGCGTAACAACTCAGAGAAAAACGCGCGCCGCGGCCGTCAGTTCGTACGGGCCCCCGCTTGCTCGAGCTATTAATGCGCTCCTTCAACCATTGTCTTTAACCATGAGCTGCTTGTCTCGTAATCATCTGCTGTCTCCTTTCTTTTGTTTCGTAATAATCGGCTAGTTTCGTTTTACTTTTCCGCTATTTGTTTTTCAATCACCTGCTGTTAAATTGTCAAATTTTTCTTGCATCAATTTGTCGCATTTGTTTATATTGTTTTGGTTGTCATGATTTTGTGTTGTCTTGGGTTTTTGTTATCTTGAGTTTTTGTCTCGTAATTAGTCCCAATCACTTAACTTGTAAATAAGCCACATATATGTTCATCATCTGTCGCTCCTTTTGATTTATACTGTTTGTTTGTCTTACCATCATCTGCGGTTGACTTCAGCTAATATCGTCAATTTGTATATGAGTTGCCTGTTGTCCCACAAAATTCCCTCTGATGAGGTTACTTCTTGCTTTACCTCGCCCCAAAGTCTTTCGTCCTTATTTTCCGTCACCAATACCGACCATAACAGTGGCCGCAATAATATTGCAAATAAAACTGTCATAACAATAACAAAATCAATGGGAAGAATGATGGCAATAATAATCAAACGAATAACATCTCTACACCACCAGTAACGGGAAGCACACAACAATAAGAACGTCACAAAGGCAACAATAATGACATTCAATGACGATAACAATGACATTTGCTTACAATAACAGAAAAGTGTTAACTAAAATAAAGCCCACACGAGGAGATCCCGCCACAACAAGGCGCGCTGCAACAAAATTCCAACAGCAAAATCCACCACTACAATCTCTCCCACAACAAGGTACGCCGCAACAATAACTCCCACAAAAAGATACACCGTAGCAATAACTCCCACAACAAGATGCACCGCAACAATAACTCCCACAACAAGGTACGCCGCAACAATAACTCCCACAACAAGATACACCGTAGCAATAACTCCCACAACAAGATGCACCGTAACAATAACTCCCACAACAAGATGCACCGTAACAATAAATCCCACAACAAGATGCACCGCAACAATAACTCCCACAACAAGATGTACCGCAACAATAACTCTCAAACAAGATGCACCGTACCATAAATCCCACAACAAGATGCACCGCAACAATAACTCCCACAGCAATATGTACCGCAACAATAAATCCCGCAACAAGATGCAATGCTACAATAATACCCTCAACGTCAAGATGAGCCGTAAGGGACCCTGTGCCTCACGACTGCTTCAGACGACTGTCCACGACACACAGCAAGCAATTTGCAATAAAATGTCCCGCCTGAACGCAAATGTGATTGTGCTTCTGAAAACACAAGGTCCTCTCCTGGGTCTCGAGATTTAATTCGAGTGATAAATTGTCTTGAATTACCGTGTCGGTTTGAGGCTCCCTTATGAGCGTCGTGTAAAAGAAGGATATGATGAATATTCGTGGCAGAAATTTATACTTAAACTAGTCAACGCTGCAGTCTCTAAATTGCGAAAGTACTTTTCTGGTTTCCATATTCGGTGCGCAGTTTGATATGCCTTTCTAAGCGTCAAATTATTTTTTAATGAGTACGAAAAATTTTTCGAAAATGATACACGCTTTATCCATTATAACTTTCATGGATATTATGAATTCTTGTCTCTTTTGAATTGCCACTTCTACGGAACACTGATACGATCGCAAGCATAGCATACAATCTCACATGGAAGCGTTATATCTTTCAAGCATTGAAGTTTACGAGAAAGCCTTAACAAGATATTTCATTTTGCTAGACAGTACCACCCAACCTAGCGCACACGAAAGCCTTTTTTCGTCATTGCCGACAATGAGGCCGAACATATTTCCATATAATGGTCCCCGCTGTCGGTGCGGTTGTGCATGGTGTGCGTCGTCTGCACGAAGCTGAGGTATCATCAGGGCATCAGGAATGAAGGAAAAACTTGTCTGCTAATACCCTGCGGTTGATATGAATAAGGGATGACTGTGTACAAAATTGTGCTGTACAAATTATTCGAAATTGCATATGGTTCTCCGAATCTTGCCCGTTGAAGCGCTTCGTACTTTCCATACGACAACACATCACTTTCGTAACTAAGGCCTGACGACAAATGGACGCAACCTTCACTACATTTCCGTAAATTTTCATGGAGAGCCATACAACTGACAGATGTTATTAGTGATTCGATGAACGTAGTTCTATTAACTTGAGATAAAAATGGCATTGATGGTATCGATCAGGGTTGAAATATTGCAGGTCTACACTCCTATATCATCAGGTCCAGAAAACCATCACAATTTGCCTTATGAAACAACGTCCACTCTCAATTCAACTACGTGTTTTAGTTGTTTAACCCCCTATTAAAGCATCTTTCGAAAATTATGCATGCCTCGGGACACTAGTTAAAAAATTCAATTTACTCTAAGTTCAAGTACGAAATTGCAGCACGAGGTGTACCGAGCAAGTGTACCGAACAGGAAGTTGGCTCGTGGATTCGATTGGGTGGTGTAATACATTCTGTAACACTGGCCAGTTTTTGAGACCAATATTAGTTTTTTCCATTGACCAGCCTAATGAACGAACATACATTCTCATTATCCTGTCCAGAATTACCTTCAAAAAATTCGTGCGTGACCATGGGAACGCCTCTTCGTTAGCCATGCATCCTATTTCAACTACGAGCAGTTTTTACTTCATTTCCATGTGGATCGTAACGAACTTGAAACACGAGCTCGCTTCGCCGACGTGATTAATTTTCTTCGCTTCAAAAAATCTCTATGGCCAGTTGGTAGTCTTTGGCCTCGAAAATCTATAAGCTACGGCTAGAGAACAGGAATCTCTCTCTTTAATTTTCAGCTAGCATGATGAATAACTTGCTGGTTTTAGTAAGACTGATAATTGAGTTTTAACTTTTGCTAGGGATAAGAATGATATTTCAAGTTTTAATATAACAAAAATTACCTTTGATAGTTTAGAAAAATTGATAATTTCCTAGGCCAGTTTCAACAAATATGACAATTCAATCTTAAGTTTCAACAAGAATAATACGTCATCTCAAAATATACAAAACCTGCGCTGAGAGCGACTTTAAAGAAGCAACAGTGTGTACTTCAAAAGAACGCTAATCAGATGATAGAATTCCTGATAAATACTGCCAGTATTTTTGAGCGTGATCAGGTTTCAGAGTTTAGAGGTCCCAAGACGCTCTGTATGTCGCTCGCACAAGCGGGCTTCATACCTGCTGGCGAACAGTTATTCTTAGCATTTTGTGCAATACGTTCATCAGATTTAAATTAAATGCTTCACGTATCCAACTTTAAAGTAATTTCAACAACATATTTTCGAAGCAACTGGCTAAATTTTGGCTAAGATTACATTCAGATGAAATCAATTAGACAAAAACGACTCCAGTGTTTGAACAGTTCGAACCCATAAAGTTTTTATACATGATGGCTCAAACACAACTTACTTCAATTTTTACCTGCGAAGGCTTATATAAATGATAAATTCGTTGGATGACTTCTTAATATCTTTTATGCTCAAGTCCTCCAAGTGGCACAGTTCTCCAATGAGAAGGAAAATGAGCATTAATTGTAGAAGTGCTGTAGATGGAAGTGTTTTGGGCATTTGGAAAAAAATTTACAATTGAAAGTTGAATAATCAGAAATTGCTAGTGCTAGTAAGCCTGGTGTCTCAACGCAGTTTACCTGCAATCGTACAAACAGTAATTAATTCATCGAGCGTCGGGCTATACTGCCGTATTTCTCAGACATCGAATCTTTACTAAATTTCCAGGTTTGCAAGAACGACTTTCGCCGCCATATATATAGCCACTCATTTCTTCCTAGGTGTTAATTGAAATAGCTTGAGGAGTCACTTCTTCGCAAAAACGTATGCTGCCTCAATCTTACGCTCTATTCAGAGCAATTCTCCTAGCCCCTCTATGATCCACTTCCACGTGTGTTCTCATATTGTATGCTACCATAAGTATTTAACGAAACATTTTTCCATAATATTTTCGATTAAATCCAACCTTTAGTCCTCCACTAGTCGCACTCATAAAGCTCCCGTACCTCAGCTGATATTTTCCTTTCAATATTTTCCTACATTCATGCCCATCAAATTCTCCTTCGTCCATACGAACCATTCATTAGCCATCCATTGGTCCAGTTCCTAATTAGCGGCACTTCGATATCAAAGACCTATGCAATAGGTTTTTAATTTTTTTAAACCAATAGCATCAAAACAGTCGCTTCGAACAATGGTTAAAGAAACGTATTGATTTAGTTTTGGAGTTGTCAGCATGCAAATGTTTACATCTCCACATGCACTTTAATTGCCGTGAAGATCCCTCTATGCACACAATGGAATGAAAGAACACGGTGTAAAGGAAATGCGAGTTTATTCCAAGAACAAATAAAGGTAATTTAAGTGCTTATAAGCCGCATGAGTTTCCACCTTCAAAGCTTGTGGCAATGATTTCCGTGTCCAAATATTCAGACACACAAGGACGCAGTTACGCAAGCCCCTAAATACGTCGTCGCATGGAGGAACGATCGAGGCTTGATATTGCGAACTTGTACGGAGAATAAAGGACTTGGTTGAAAACAACGCATCTGCCTTGAGGAAATCTACCTTCACTTCATAGCCAACAGTGCATTCTCTGATTTAAAAATGCTTTAACAAATGGTTCGAAAACCTATGGAGGACAAAAAGCTTTTATATTGTTTTTTTGCCTGCTTCAAAACGCCATTTCTTGATGGTTTTGTGATGAATTAAAAATAATTTGTACAGCCTGCTGCCCATTCATCCCTGCTGAGGTGCCTGCAGGCAGTTGCGCTCATGCTGCGCAAGAATGTAAGTGCGCAAACGTACGGACAAACAAGCGTACAGACTGACTGAGGCGACTACGTGTGCAGAACTACATTCTCGTTTTAGTGCAGGCACGTATGTGTGCATGCATGTACGTAGCTCACCTTGACAGTGCAGCTCAGCAACAAGCACGCAGACATGAACAGATCGGTGGCATTATCTGAGCATTAACTGTTTTGGGCTTGCTTGGATGCAGCGACGGAGTTAATGTACATACCCGTTTAGTTCTGGGCGGATCGAATTCCGACGACGGCATTTTCTTACAATGTTCTTTCATGGTTGGTTCCGAGTGCCGAGAGATGACAGCGCTAAATGCTCATGCCTGAATCTTTCGGTCGATTCATGGTCACATGCTTGTGGTATTTGAACACTAATCGACGTATCCTTTAGTTGAACCTAATGTTTAATGTTTCAACCCTATATTAACACATACAACCCCCCTTCTCCTCTCAAGTTCTCTCCCTCCGTTCACGCATGTTTCATAAACCTTGAATGTATTCTCGTAATGATAACTGTAGAAAAATTCCACGTACATCATTCCCTTTCAATAAACTTGTCTACCTATAATTTGCAGCCTTACGATTACCTTCAATTGGACGCGCATCAGATGATGCACGTCTGTGCGTCTAATGCAGGCTTGGGTTGAGCCAAAAAAATACGAAACTTCAGCCCTCGAAACATGCAAACTGGGCCTCCCATCAGCAGCAGTTGCATTTCACATAATCTCCGAGCCAAGAATGTGTAGAAAAACATCAATATTTTTATTGCCAAAATGATATGGCCTTAGTACAAATTGGCCGGTCTACGTTGTATTTCTGCTAAAATTACCCGAGCCACACGACGTCTGCTCGTAACAAGGCGCGCCATCTGAGTAATTGGTGGACAATTTCTTGACACACACTCCAACTTAGGGCATTCATTTCCATTTTATATTTCTCCAGGGCCGCACAAGACTTTTTCTTTCGCTTTTCTACTTTTGAACTGTTATATCGTTAAATATTTATCGTTGATGAAATAGCGTTTCACTTCAAAGTAACCTTTCTTTCAAATTTATTTAAAACCTTAATATTTCTATAAATTTTTCCGCTTCTCCTCGAAAACGCAGTCTCGTCAAAGCTGATCGTACATGCATAACTTATTCCATCGACAAATAAACGAATGTCAATTTATAACTTCTTTTCAATTCCTTCGTGACTAGGAGAACAGTAACCCACAATGGTTTTACAAGAGTTCAACTTGGAGTTCAGTAAAACTCAGTTTAAGCACATTTCTTCACTAGTTTTTGGTGGAATATCCTTCGCCTCTTCATTGCATGCATGTTGCTTTTTGATTACCCTGCCAAACCACCCAAGCGACGTCTGAAACAAACAAGCGGCTGTTTGTCTTTGTCTGACGGGACTCGGCGGCCGAAAGTCGTATAAAGCCGCAACCCTGATTGTCATCTTCCCTCAAAGCACTCACATTAAAGTGCCATAAATGTTTATTCTTACCCTGAAGGAAGCCACGCTGAAAAATTTCAGAGGTGGTCGCATTCTCAGTAAGCTTTATCATCGTTGCAAAACCGTTTTAAGTATAAAGGAAATGTCCTTTAGAACTGTAGATGAAGCGATCCGTGCCTCACACGCGACACGGTTGGATTACAAGCGTTGTATGCCGGTTCAACGCAGGCAAAAGTAACGCAGTGCGGCAATGTGATGTCGTCAACGGCGTACATATAAGAAATACAGAGACAAAATTTTGGCTTTCAGTTAGTTAATAGTTTGGGAAACAGAACTCAGGGTTACAAAAAAACTTAGTTTTTTGTTACCCTATTTTCAGATGATAAGTAGTGTAGGCTTGTTATAAAAGCCACAAAAGGATTGTTTCACATCGACCGTTTGTGGGCTAATTCAAAGAGTGGAGAAATGCTATTCAGATACAATGTTTCATGCTGAAACTCGAAAAGTATTGGACAGCCTTGAAAATTTCAGGCCAAGTTTGCAACTCTACATGGGGCTGGCGCTATATCATGAAGTGCAGAAACTTCATCTGAACAAAAGCTGTCGACAGTTTCCTGAAGTTTATCAAGTTTCTCAATAACATCTGAAAGTCAGTTGCACAAACATCATAGGATACTTTTATTTTAAAACATTCTACTCTCTAGCCTATACAGTCATAAGATTTTGAAAGTAATGTATAGTGTACAGACATTCCTCTATTTATATCGTATTTGCTTCATACGCAACTTGGTCGTGTTTGCAAAGTTCAGGTCTATGTACTTAACATACGTATCCTTTATTCAAGAGCACATGAAACTAAAATTTTTCTGGCTTCGAAATATGTGCCCCTTTATTTAAGAGCAACTAAAAGTAATTTTTTTCTTGGTTTGAAATACGTGACCTTGATTAAAGAGCTGCTAAAACTAAAATTTGTGTTCTGTATCCAAAACATGTGCTCTTTAAGATCACAAGTTTCGAATACCGAATAGCTGTCAATAAATTCTGACCATAACTCAATCATGCATGAATTATGTAAACCATATATATTGAACAACCTGTACATACAAAAACAATTATCACTCAAAATCCCGTTGCAGCCTGTAGACCAGCAAACAAAATCTACAGCAGGGTTTAGAACCTGGGTATCGAAATGATTCGAGAAAGTTTTTAATTGCGATGTTA
>VOMN01129365.1:0-27334 GCA_014899125.1 Orchestia grillus | reverse complement strand
ATTACAGGAGAGGGGGACAGGGATGAGGGGTTGTGGACCAGGGTGAAGAAGGGATATGAGGGCAGGGATAATGCAAGGATGAGGGGCTACGGAGGGCTAGTGCAGAGATGGGATTATGGGGGGAAAAAGAATCATTACGCAGAGATGTTGCGGAGAGAGGAGAGGGGGAGAAAGGGCAGTACTCACTAATGACATGTACCGGCCAATGAGAGATTACGTAATTTTTTCATTAACGAAAAAATGTGTCACTGCAGCAGTTCGAATCCTCTATTTTGAATTACGAGATTTGAATCTACATTTTAACAAATTCGTTGTGGACTTTTACGGCTGATTTTCTGCTTAAAGTGACCACATTCGTTCAATTAGGCATCAAAGTTTGAGAAGGCAAGTTCTCGACGACCCATTGCTAGATACAAATTTCAAAATTCTCCACGTGTCTTAGCTCTAATCAAATTAGCATATCCGGCAAACAAAAGTACAAAACCCAAATACTGTGACAGCAGAGGGCGAACAAACCAACCATTTTCAGAAATTCCCTGCAGGAGCATTGCACAATTCGCAAAGAAAAATTCCATCGGCCTCTCCTCAGGGCGCTCGAGTCACGCCCTCAGCAAAAGAACTGACGGGTCCAAAGGCCAGCGGATAGATTCCAGACGAGGGTCCGGCCTGCATAATCTCCACATTTGCAGATGCGACACCGCATTACTGGCTAGGCCAAAGCATCGGGCCACGTCCTCGGGTCATGCATAATGCGTCGCCGACCAATATTCGAACTGAGCGTGGATGTGCGCTCAATTATTCAGAATAAAATACTGAACAAAGGTTGAAGAAATCTCCTGCGGGCTTAACTTCTAGAGTAGCATCAAGTTCAAGCATGCACTACAGCTCCGCGAGGTGACGATAGCGCTGACTAAAATGATCGAGAAATAGGAATTTCTCGGAACTCGAAACATACTTCGCTCGCACCCATCAATCAGGTAGAACGAACTGGCAATCAATTCATCACCCTACAATCGAATCTCAATCTAAATTCCTACATTTTACTAAGCACTTTTTTCATTAGTGGCAATTTTACGACACAAATCTCATAACTCGATTTGGTTGAAATTGGGCATGCGTTGCTCAGTGGCGTGAAAAACGGACATAGAATATTCGGGGACACCACGCGTGGGCCGCTTCCTGCGGTGTCGAGACGTTAGCAAAAAACTCGCACGTGTTTGCATTCCCTGCATGTGCTTGCTTGCGAATGACAGAACAAAAGCTTCCCAGAAATTAATAACTCGTCAAGTGATTGCGCACGATTATAAACGATTCGTTAATTTCAATAATAATTTGTTAACGAGCGGATGAAAGCTTTCTCGCTTGAGGGAATTAATGAAGTAGAAAATATTATCCTATTGACAAGGAGGCAGCAATCAAACACCTTCCACAGACACAGCCTAGCTTCTAGGCTTCTAGCTTCATTATATGTATCATGATTTTTTATCATGATATATATAATTTTGGCCTCCTAAGGTCGGATATTACTTCCAGACAGGTGAATATAATGAGCTATTGAATTATCGTCGCTAATTATCGCCGAGGCAATGAAAAAGACTGGAGAGTGGACGCGCGTAGACAGAGAATACCGGGCCCTTCCTTACAATGCTGAGCACTTCCTCACAATGCCGGGCACTTCCTTACAATGCTGAGCACTTCCTCACAATGCCGGGCACTTCCTCACAATGCCGGGCACTTCCTCACAATGCCGGGCACTTCCTCACAATGCCGGGCACTTCCTCCCAATGCCGGGCCCTTCCTCCCAATGCCCAGTACTTCCCCTCATACACTGCCTAGATATTCCATGAGTCGCAATATCCACGTACGGGGCTCGCGTTCGATCATGCTTTTGAAGGAGAATTGTATCTTACTTAAATGAAAAACTCGTATTAGCTTTGAGGAATGTGCTTTATTGTATTTCTTAGTATCCTTTCAAGTAAAGAAAGCTTTAAAATTGCTTTCTTTGAAGACAACTTATTTTAAAATCAGCTTGGAGGGTATAAATGAAATTTGGGGATCAAAAAATCTATACCAAACACAAAGATATTCAACTAAGCTCGAATTTGACAACTCGCCTTTGATTCAACTATTTTAGGACTTACATATCCGAGTTATATGAGATTTTACGTTCAAGCGGGCTGGTGAAATGATCTGGTAATTTTATAATCAATTAAGTTAAGGACTACTGTAATTTGTCATTGCAAATAACAGGAGTTAAAAATTCAACCACTCTCAAAGAACAATTTACAGCGGTCTCTACTAGTGCACGTCACGCTCTACGAGCACCTTGTTGACGATGTCGCAACCGAGTACTGACCGAATCACAAATCGTTCTGCTTGATTGTGCTAAGAAATTCTTGAACAATATTTTGCCTCACATATTTATTTCTACAAGATTTTAAAAAATGCAACTTTTCAAGCTGTTTGAGTTATTTTTGAAATATAATGCTCAATTGAGAATGCAAGTGAAACAAGATTACTATTTTTAATGATGTGTGAAAATATGTCCTAACTTACCATTCCCTTTGAATATGCAAAAAAAGAGAAACATAATATTTTGTTGCGTATTTTGTCGATGGGACTACAGATTTTTGTACTCCATTTCTGAGTGTGATCATGTATAATTGAGTGACAAAACAACTAAGACTTTTAATACAGGATATGAGCAAATGTTGTCCCCTTCATTTTTTAGTACCCTAATATGACGCTTGCAACTACTAATGTCAATTGTGTTATCTCAGATGGCTTAATTGATCGACAAGCACTTTCAACTGCTTCCCACAAGACTTCAGTATTGTCATTAGCATGAATAATCCTCTTGACAAAGGACCATAAAGTTGGGCGAGACTGGAGGCCACACCATCAAATTGTGGCCTTAAAGTCCATGGCCTAACAGCCATTTCGTTGTGTTCTTTGATATGTGTGTGCAGGTCAATTATCCTGCTGAAGTATCAAAGACGTTTTCCTAATTGGTTCATCATTAAGCAAGAAAAGAATGGCATCTTCTAAGAAATCACACTTTGAATTTGAATTCAACTGCAATCGTTTTGGTAGCTTGTAGGGGCTAATTTACTCATTTTTTTAATACATGTCCAAAACACGACTCCCACACCACCCTACTGTCGACCAATGCGCATTCCTGCCTAATAACCATGCAACAGCCAACCAGATGACCACCCATCAGAACCGTCGAAGGTTGCACGAGACTCGTCTGTAAATGACACTTAAAATTGACTTTGATGTAATTCAGAGCCCATTCAATCCTTTTACATAGTTTAGATGGTTCAGTAGTGGCCTTCAGATGGGACTCCTCACTTTGGCAAGTATAGAGGATCTCCCACCTAGTGGTTTTACCAGCTTTTGGTGTACCAGCAACTTCAAAAATATCCCTGCTAATAGGATGATAAATTTGAAAGTTTCTTACTTCATTTTACGAATATCCCCTACAAATAATTTTCGTAAATGCGCTCTTTCTGGTGTCTTTCTGATGTTTTACCAGAAAGATCAAAGGATTCTTCTGTATGGAGATCATGACGTAATTTATTGGACATTTCTAGTGCTGACGTACTAGTTTCTAGCCGGGAGTTAATTTCAGTCCGATCTTCTTCAGTATGAGCTCATTTCTTGCCCATTTTGGGTATTTGGAGTGATTTTGCGAAATCTAATGGAACAGTTAAAGTACAATAATTTCACAAGCATTGAAGAACATGACAATTAAAAGTTTAATTATTTCACTGAACGTATAATACCGTTAAACTCATTTTTTAACGTGATTGAAAAGTTAGAATGTAATAAAGTACATAACCTGAAAATACCGTTAGCTCTTCAAGGTTTCACTGAATAAAAAACATGTAAAACTAAGCAGAATGTACTGTGGGACTGAGATGCTTGTATAGTAAATTTAGAAGTGATTTAACTTACGCATCAATAAGTTATTGTTTGTAGGGTCTACCTCACAAACAAAAGAGGTATTGTTAGTCAGTCTACCTCACAAACAAATGAGGTANCTTGACACAAGCTTCAAATTTTAGGCAGATGCGCACGGGCAAGTTGCTTTCCAGCAAAATTCATTCAATGAACTTTCGTTGAGATTAAATTTAAATGAATTTCCAGTCAATTTTACACGAGGAAACTTGTGCGGCAAAATGAATATATTTTGTAACTAACATAATTCCAACATTTTCGTTAACTATCCTGTTTCGGCATCATTGGTGCTCTCTGTTATTTCTTCTCGTTAATAGCGTACCAAACGAAGGAAATCGACAGATCTTCATTCCTGGTCAACGTCAACCTTCGTACGTGTCATTGCAGCTTACCAGTGATTCAGCTCGCACGAAATTCCACTTGGCTGATATTCCCGCCGGAACCACGAGCATCTGCAACGATGTCCAACTCTGCATGAGAGATCAACCTAGAAAAAGTTCTGCCCTTCGTAACTTATACGAAGTTTTTTGCTCTTCTGGGGACGCGAGTAACTCAAGAAGTGCGAGTTGTGCAAGTTGGGGCGCCGTTTTTAACTGGGCTCGAGCACTTGATTTCATGCACGAGATTCCCGCCTGTCAGACCCGACGCCTGGATTGCGTTGCGCATTTTTAGCTGCGGAGCAAAAGCTATCGAGGATGAGGGAGGGGGGAGAAGGATTGGTTCTCAAGAGCTTTTAAAATACGCCTTTTCTCAACTCTCATAACACGTCCGCGGCGATTGATGCTCTCATGCAGAAATTCGTTTGAAGTTGCGCATTTCTACCCGGCGCACTGTTGCGTTCCGTCACCCACGCATTTGTGGGCCTGCTTCGAAGGCGACACGGACTCTTAAGCTCTCAGTGCATGAAGTTTAGGTCTCCATGGAATAGGAACAGCAATATAACTTCGTCCTAGAGGAAGATGAAAGATATTTTCTGTCAGGACAGAGAAGAGTCACTTGAATGATAGATTGAGAAGCTGGGAGTTTCCTTAAATTTGCTTCAAAATACGGCTACATGGACGATGAGATCTTTAACTTAGTTTCAAAAGATCAGAAAATGTTGAAATTAAATAGAACGAATATCCGAACATGCTGATCCACAAGCAAAATTTATCTTTACAGAAGAGACTGCAAAATTTTGCGATCGAAAGGTGTAGAACAAAAGCATGACTAAGGTAAGCTCTTCGGAAGCTCACCGAGACAACAACAGGATGAAACGGCTACTAAATTACAACTTTTAGAAAACGAAAAAGAAAGAACAATAGCCCTCAGTTGCATTTCACAGCTGTAACAAATGTATTGTTTTCACTGAAGTTTTGCAATGAGAACCTCAATCATAAGGCTGCAAAAAGTCGCAGTCAGCCTACAAACGAAAATCGGGAAAGGCAGAGGGAGGCTGACGAAGAAGGAGGACAGGAGAATAGATGCAGAGAAAAGACCAAATCGATGGCAACAAAGCAAATCAAGCAAGAGAAAATATGTTTCACAAACAGGATGTAATGAGACTCTGACTTTGAAAAAAGCCACGAACAGTCACATCTTAAAACAAGTGCGCAGTGAAAAAATGATTATACAACAAAAACAAAACGAAGATTGGAATGCGCGCGTAGAAGAAATAAAAAATGTATAAAAATCCTGTATTTAGCACTAGTTCAACTTTTAAAAGAATGATTCTGATATGCTCTAACGAAATGATAAAAACTAATGAAGAAACAAATCGGTGCACGACACAAACACTACGGAAGAGAGAAGTTTCTGAAATTAAAGATAGGCGAGACAGGCCGCCGCTGGCTGGCGGCTAGGTAAGCCTTCCAAAGAGTCAATGTTTGCATAATTGAATCGTGCGTTGGCGACCGAGCAGAAAGAGAGGTTACAGCACGCTTATTGTGGCAAATTTACGAGTGAAACTCTTCTCATTACATAGGCCTCTCTTTAGCACCTAATGCTAGTGTATACAAAATACACTGTCTCTTTAGCACCTAATGCTAGTGTATACAAAATACACTGTCTCTGTAGCACCTAATGCTAGTGTATACAGAATATACTGTCTCTGTAGTACCTAATGCTAGTGTATACAGAATACACTGTCTCTTCAGGACTTAATGCTACAGCATGAAGAGCACATTTTTCTTTAGAACGCAATGCGTGTATACAGAACACTTTCTTTAACAACTAGCACAACGGTAGTTATCCCATACTTTAGCGTTACATTTAAGCCTTTTTTGTTATTAATCACTGATGTACTGTACATTGTATGCCTTCATTTCTATATAGGTGGCCCTAGAAGCCTGGTTGCTTATTCTGGCCCACATGTGGTATATATCCTGATCCCGGTTCTTCGTCATTCCTCATTTGATTGTAAACCTGTATCTGATGTAAATTACTTGTGGTTAATAAATGTTTCTAATGTGTACAGAACATACGTATCATTTTACCCCTAGCAAACCTGCACACAGAACACACTTGCCTCTAGCATGTAACACAACACGGAACACATCCTTACCTCAGCATGCGCAGGAGTAAAGATATTCCTACAAATAACAATTTGAACTGTTCCCAAAGACATTGCCACGAGCAAGAACACCTCACATTTAAAATAGTGAAATGTTAAAGTGAGTGAAAAATTGCTTCTCAAAACGTGGACTTGTAAAAGAGCTAGGCCAGAATAGACACTCGATGCAATAGGCTAATCCAGCAAACGATGGGGAAAAAGAAAACGAAAAGAGCAGCAAAAGGAAACTTGCTGATACTTCAGGCAAAAATGCACAAATTAAGTCATTAAGTCACCAAAAAAAAGTAAAATCGCTTGTGGAGCAGCGGTGCCGCGGGTGCACTTCTACACAACTCATGCCAGTGCGGTAACGGCGTACGGGTTGATTTTGTTGCCGTGTGTAGCCGTATGCTTAACGCAATAAACATACGAAGAAACAATTACGAAGTAAGAAATAAAGACTGAAGCTCTAACAATGCCAAATGTATGCCAAAAAATTTATCAAAGCTTCATTATAACTGAATCACTTATAAAGCACTTCAGTTTGGAATTCGATCAACGTCCTGAGGCCTCTAGCTTTCATGTCATTGGTCCCAGTACGTACACAGCATCTACTGTACGCACACATCCGTCCCAGTACGTACACATCCGTCCCAGTACGTACACAACATCTATTGTACGCATACATCAGCCCCAGTACGTACACAACATCTTTTGGATAGATGCTCTGGGTTTGTAACATGCGTAGAGTATGGGTCTTAATTTCGCACAACCATAAAAAATAAAGCCCTACTGCGGGGATTGACTTTAATTTATGTGTCAGCTAACGAAGGGTTGGTTATGAAAAGGTCAATACCGTCGCTCAGGAACTTATGACATGAAATAAACGAATAAAATACGCTTGAGACAATACCTCATTGTTGTATGTCTGTGCTTTAATTCATACCTTTGATCAGGATATGGCTAAGCCTTTGTGAATTAGTTTTTTTCTGTATTTTATGAGTGTCAGATCAGCGGTTGATGGAAAAAATTCTCGCAACGAGACGTCAAGAAGTCACAAGAAGACCTAAGTTACGGTTTTCATACACATTGGACATCGGTATGAAAATCTACGGAATTTGGTATATAATTTTTAGTAGGAGATATCAAACACGTGAAACCTATATAAGGAAAACTTGAAGCACGAAGGCAAGCAGCCGCTCGTCACTGCCTAGCACGAAGGCAGGCAGCCTCGTACGCATCACCACAACTCAAGAGCACCGCAGCTTATCATTGGCCGAGGGCACAGTGGGCCCCCGACCCTCGCTCATCGGCAGGCGCATCAAATGCATCAGAAATGATCAGACCAATTGACCGTAAATATCGCTAACCAAACGCAAATGGTCGGCTTAAGGGATGCTGGAACAAGTAATGCAGGTCCTTATAGCCACAACAGCCCCCATGTATCATTTCTGAGGAGACGTTCTCGACGGAGAAGCACATTAAATTCACTGCACGAGAACTTCAGAGCCCTTCAATTGAAGGGGGATAGCCTGAATGGGCCACATTAGTTTTTTCTAGAAGCCTTCCAGTTATTTCAGGTCTAATATTCACCGCATCGTTCACGCGTAGTTATTCTAAATACCAGAAAGAGGTTCTTCACACCTCGGGATCATCCATTGTTCAAGCCATGTGGTGCCTAAACAGCAGAACTTGAATTTGCAGTGTTGTAGACAGACTACCTTTTAAGCACTCGACTCATTTAAAACTGCGCAGCTGACAAAAATGTTACAGGTGCTTCAAATTGCATGAAAATTAGCCATGAATTCCACTGTTAGCTTCGATAGAACAGGGGGCAGGCCTATAAAATCTAAAAAAAAATTAGAGGCCCAAAAATTGTAAAATGCCGAGAGAAAATACTTTAAAGTTCGTTTCCGTATCTCTTGATAAAGACAATAGTCTCTGATATTTGTTCGCAACTTTGCAAGGAACGATAAGCCGCGTTGATAGCTCGCCACGGCCGCGACCATGAACAGACACAAATATGACCGGGATGTCATGCGGCCGCACTTTGGTCGATATTTGTGTGCCTCAGCTGCGTAACAGCTGGAATAATAAGCCAATATAGAGTGCGTATCTCAGTACTCATTAGTTTTCTCCCTCTGAAAACAGAAAAGCCTCCTGATACGAAGATACTTTGTTATCTGCTCTAAATAAAGTAAAGCCGGAATTTATGCCGATGGTGTGAACGGTACAAATGAGATGTGCTTAGATCATTGCGTGTACTGATCGTATTTTTGCTATCAACCCCAATAGATAATCAATGTTCTCAAAAATGACTCGCATGACGCATCTGGGCAATGCTCATCTATATTTAAACCAACCTACGTAACTTCGACAGAGTACATGCATTATTGCTCTCCACACAAGACTCGTGCAGGCCTCAGCCCAGGCGATCGATCTAAGCAAAGATCGCCACCATATTCAGAAACTCATCACAATAGATCTCTGGAAATAAGGGAAGTCTAGTCTCAAAGTCGAGCGTATTTTATTCAGATAGCGATATTCGCACGCAACCGGTGGCATTGCGAGCAGGCGGTCCTACAGAACGGAAGGAAGGGGCATATCGAGTCCACAACGCCGGTACGCCGGTCTTCCATTAGGGGCGCAGGAAGCCGCCATCACAGCAACTGAGTGCGACGAACGAACGAGAGCTACGGCGTGTGTCTCAATGGGACAACGCTGCTCAAACAGGGTCAAAGGAAATGAAGGCCGCTATAGACTGGAGACATGTGTCTGACCGAAGGCTGAGGAAGGGTGTGAGGGGTCGGCCCAATGTGTGGTGACAGCCCGCTGCTGCTGCTGCTGTTGGTGCTATTCCTACACGCCCTTTGAGAGCACAATGACCTTGAAAGTTCTGTTTCAGTAGATCTCTGAGACAGACGATGTGTATTGACTGTCGTGAGGTTGGAGATTTTAAAATAAAAAATATGACATCAAATGAAATGTTTGAATGGGTACGAAGTTTTTTCAATGTCAATGCAGAGTTGAGAAGACAACAGAGAGGAGAGATGCGGCCTAAATAAATACGTACTTTAGGAACAGTTAGCGAATTTCAAGAGGATTTTGCACCCCTTTTACTGTTAATCCTACATTTCACTCGAAAGCTTTAAAAGCACAGGGCACTAAGATATCAATTGGCTGAGGTTTTTGAAAAAGAGAGTTGAAAGTTGACAAAAATTTAACCTATATGCTTGAAAAAGTTCAGTTCTGGAAAGAGCTGAAGGGTTGACGTCCATGAATGTCTGCTGAGAATCTGCCGAGCTGAACCTCCTAAGCACCTGTCGTGCACAACGCAGTAAATTGACATTAAAAAATTCGTTGCTATTCGTTGTCAGATGAATTTTGGCTCACGCGCTTGTGGATTAGAGACTTGATTAATATTAGCCTAGAATGAATACTAAAAATCTAAAATGGTGGAGATCAAAGTTTTCAGAAACCGTGTCACTAAGGCTATGCAGAAATTACTTATGTTCGTAAATGCTTTAATTAATCTTGACGAAACACGGAACGAGAATGTTGGATCTTATACCAAGTTCTCGCCTATAACGAAGTATTTTCTTTCAATTGATTCAATCAAGGTATTAAATTTCTAACAACACTAATAGAATTACAATTGGATGAACATGAATTAGTCTAGCTACCAGTATTTCAACTTTGAGAAGAAATAAGATAACTTTATGAGTTACACTGTTCAACCCGTGAGGGAATCCCGCGAGCTACACGAATTCGTGCCACCAATGCACGCATCCTAGACGTCGAAGCGCTTCTTCCCCTCAAGCGAAGGTGCAGACAGCATTCGCACAACGTTTTTGTCCTTTCAAATAAGAAAACGGAAAGAATAAACGCAGCGGTAATATTCAAACTGGCTATATCAATAAAAAAATAATTGAATGAGCTTTTTTTTGTGGCGAATGAGCGCTCTGCCTGCAATATACAGCGAAGATAGGCAATTTTAACACACCCCTCTTCCTGTAACAAGAAATCGGGAATCTCATCGATCACCGCGATGCGCTTCGTCCCCAAGCTGAGTCGGAGGACAATCCCTCGCAGCACAAACGCTCGTGGAAAAGAACATTAAAATAATGGTCTACTGAAGACCGCTATGCAATTAGCACGAAACACAAAGTAATAAGACAGTTCGCACTCAAGTTTAGTTGCACAATTGCCTAATTTGAGCATCAAAGTTTGATTTTTAGGCAGGCAGCGGATAAAGAACAATTCCGTGTAAACAAGAACTTAGGTAGCTACAACTTAACAAACTGCACGAAAATTTGTTAATGCGATTGACACGCAAATATTTTGCCCAGTATATTCATCAGCAGCCGTGAAGTAGCACGAGAATATGCTAAGAAAAAACCGACAGCGCTGGTATCATGCCCTCGCTGATCAGAGAGTAAATAATTAGTAATTTACAGGGCCATTATTATAGAATTTGTCGTGAGGAGCATCACAAAGAAGCTACCTCGCTTCAATGGCGGCGGATGACAGTGAAGAAGGAGCTGGTGGTGCTGCGCTGGACAGCAATATGTATGTTTTCATCAAACAACGAAGTAGATTCATCTTTATAGCTTTGCATTGGTGAAAATGTTAGTTTTAGCTTCTAGGCACTCTTTATTCTATATCTTGAAGTTAATGGACTTTTTCATAGAAGACGTTAAATTAAATTTAAATTAAACCCATAGTGCATCTCGAAGCACAGTGACAATCTATAACTGAGAGTTGCATTGAAGCGTTACTGTACAATGACCTAATTTTGAACAATTCGGCATTACCCGCGTTCACGTTAACTCGAGGCTATTCAGCTGTTACACCTCGTGCACACGTCACACGAAAACAGGCTCTATTGAAATTCCATTTACTTTGTGAAGAACACATTCAGTGGGAGCAGTGAAAAAAGTATGATAGGTTAATGATTTAGGCAACAAACGTTGGCTTAAACCTTGAAGTCTCATTAAAAATTAAGGTTTTTGGAACAAGGGCTTAACGACTCTCATAAAAAATTATAGCCTTGTGAACAATTGTTAAACAACTCTCATAAAAAATAAAATCCTTGCGAACAATCCTTTAATAACTCTAATACCCTGACTAATAAACAGCTAAAAGCCCTGATTCTGAACATCAAATCTCTGCGTCATGCAAAATATTACGTGCGGTTGTGGTCCAAGGAAATAAAGAAGGACACGAAGTTTCACTGGACAAAACTTGAATCAAAGCTTCCACTGAGAAACCGCGTAGCTGCCTGCAAGTCACGTCGGGTGTGACCAGTGTCGGGTGCGGCTAGAGGCTCTCTAGCAGCACATTTCTACCCAGTTTAGCCGGAATTTTGCATGTGGAAGCGAAGGTTAACGTATAAAATGATTGGAGAGTTGATGGTAGACGGCGGAGGCAGAATTAATTCCACAGAGAGAGCATACGGAAGAAGTTCCGCTGGTCAGTAATGTTATTAATCAGCATAACACACGCAAGTAGCGAGCAAATGGCGTAGCACTTTAAGATCCAAGCGAGCAAAATGATGGCCCAAGTAACAATTCAAGGCAAAGGTCGGTAAACTACGCATAACAAAACTCGTCGGCCCACGGGAACTCGTTGATCTTTCGCAAGCAAAGAAATTCAATTCACTACAAGTGTCAGGCACATGCAAGTGGGAGATGTCTTCAAACCTTGAACCTATTAACGGCTGAATTATTTTTGCAATAAAACTGCCGCTGGAATTACAAAGTAAACGAAGTTACCTCACCAGCACACTAGTATATATTTGCACAAAGACAACGGCTATCCTTCTCAGAGTTAGCTACAACCATACACATGTTTACAAAAATACTGCAGATCGCTTTATACGTGAAACTACTTGCAGTGTCGTGCGCACGTTTACAAAAAACTGCAATTATGTTTGCACGGACTTCTATACACGGTCTCACGGAATTCCATTTTAAAAGGACGTCGGTCACCATAGGTTTAAACGATCGTAGTCAAGGCATTGGTATGTCGACAGAAAGAATTAAACTGACGTATCTGCCCTGGATTCATAATCAACGACATTTTTTCGGTTTCATAAGAAATATACGAATACTTAAGACTGAACCAAACTCCACAACAACATCAAACTCACTACCAATACCATCAAACTCACCACCAACAGCATCCAATTCCCCAGTAATAACATCCAATTCCCCAGTAATAACATCCAACTCCCTAACAACATCCAACTCCCTAACAACATCCAACTCCCTAACAACATCCAACTTCCCCAGCAACAACATCGAACTCCCCAGCAGCTTGGAACACTCACTGACGACTCGCAGCGTGAAGTTCTGCCTCAGCCTGGCAGGAGCGTTGACCTGGCACATGTAGGTTCCCGCGTCGACGGCGCTGATCTCCCTGAGGCTGAGCAGCCACGACGCCGTGTCAGGACCCAGCGCTGAGGACCGCTGCTTCAAGACGCTCACTTTCGGGTTGGCTGTGACGACGGTCTCCTCCACGCTCAGGATGGCGCCTCGAGCAGCGTCGATCCAGGCCACCTGAAGAAGATTGGGTGTATGTTGTGAATGATGTTTCCCTGATGGCTTTGTTAGAGGGCTAAACGTCGCATTTTGTAAACGCCGGAGTTTTTAAAGCAGGATTTATAATTTCCAAATTTCGTAAATGCCGGAGTTTGTTCATGTAGATCTAGACAATACCGAATTTCGTGAATGTAGATTTTGTAAGTGCAGGATTTCGTCAGTGCCTGATATCGTAAATGCTTTATATCGTAAATGCCACATTTAGATAAAATACAGGCAATATCGTTATATGAGACGCGTGCGTCCAGGATAGCAAAGATAAGTGAGAATTCAGATGAATTTAAGTAATTTCACTAAATCCCCAGAAGGCGCCACTGCTTCGGTTGCCCAGAAATTACACTCACGGCGAACAATAAACGCTAAGTTTGCTATTGTCAATCGGAGGATATGATGACAAGGTTCCAGCAACATTCTAATAAATTGTCAATAGAGCAATAAGTTCTAAACCAGGAGCTGTTTCGTGTACAAAAGACGTTGATCAGCGAAAAAATTGAAACTCCGACTATATATACCTCATTGATTGTCATTTTTTCCAACAATGAAAAGGTCTATATTAAGGGTTTGATTGCATCGAAATTAAGAGAAACATGAACCAAATATGAATGCTTCTCAGTAGTTTAGTCTACTGAATCTAACTTATTCTTTAAACTGTGCTCTGTAGGAGGCATCGAAATACTAGTGTAAAAATATGTTTTCAAATTCATTTCATAGAATTAAAAAAATTCCTTGAATTGAAATGGAAACGAATTGAAAAACTGCATCATTTGATTCAACTATTTTGTATGCCTTATCAACAATTCGAAACTAATTTTCAACAACGTGAATCGAAGCAGGCAAGCACACAGAAAGCAGCAAATCTGTAAATAAAAAGGGATCTTTATGTGCAATTCTATAAAGGAAGCTTCCATGATCGGAGCCCTGGCACATAGCGCCAGGAACGTGCTCTCCTACCTGGCACAGGTGTGAGCTCCTTTCAATGCAAATTGTTTGCATTCAACGTACTGTCTTTGTTCTCAGCAGCCTAGAATAAAATAAATCGAAGTGAAATGAATAAAAATCTAGAATTAACAGTTTAAAGTATAATTAATAACAATGTGGAATAAAAAATTGAAGCATAATTAAAAGCAATCTAGAATAACAGTCTAATACATATCAATGTGAAGTAAAATTAATAATCTAGAATAAAATAGTCAAAGTTTAAGGAATAAAAACCTTGAACAGTCTAGAATATGACATTTCGAACAATAATTCAAGAGCTACTTATTCAAAACAATTAAACATATAGTCTTATAAGACGGAATTGTATTCCATTTGCTATTTATTTCAAGATTAGCTTCCTTAGGAAAAATTGGCGCAGCTTTTCCGCATCTTCCTGCCCTTTACCCGCATAATTCGTCAACAGCGCAATGGTGCGGTCGTTGTGTCCGCTTGGGAGACGAACATTTCAACCGAGGCCAATTACCACCGATATCAGCAGGCGGCCACTCACCAGTTTCTCCCCTACTGAGATAACTTGCACAAGACTGTTCATACGTCAAAGAACTGCCAAAAGTCTCCCGTACAATCGTGCTAATTCCTAACAAGGAAGATTTTCCTATAATAATCTACGTTTGTGATTAATGGTTTAAAATATCGGTATTAAATAAATTACCTATAGGTAAATTGACCCTCAGCAGAAATTATACGGATGATGGTCGTCAGAAACGAGAGAATGTAATTTAAAATTATAAGGCAATGACATTATATTATTTGGAAGCACTCAGAGTAATCTAGCTCTTCTTTCTCTTCGACCATGAAAGTTTTAATTGAATCGTTTGATTCAGTGTTATATTCAAAATGACAGGGAAATAGTCAAAGTTATGGGATATCAAGAAAAAGTAAAAGTAGTGGAAAAGATCAAGAGAAGCTCAGTCTGCTAATGTCCATGAGAGGAAATCAAAAGGAATCAAGCAGATTATGTTCACAAAGCTTTCACTGGGCTGTAGAATTAACCTACATAGAAAATTACAAAGCGTCACAGGGGGCTTTTGTACAGGGTGGCTCACCAAGTTGAATACCTCACTTTAGAATAACAATAAATAGCCTAATATTGACCGCAGTAATAGAAGAAAGGTATCATGAATACAGCGCATTAACTATGCGTTAACGAGACCATGTGAGTTAAGATCGGCTCAATATGAGGCGAAATAATTCTAAAGTGAGGTAAACATTTTATGTGAGACACTTTTTACAGCCTGAGTTTACTTGTCAGCCATTAAACAAGCAGCATACTTGAAATAGTAGCAAAATTAATTTTTGTTGTTTGCCTGTTATTGTCTGATCGCAGCATCCTTCCACAAATGAATTTCAACATTTTACTAGCGTATGGTTCCAATAAACAGGATGCTTTTGGAGTGTCCTAATTTTCATCAGTCAATAAACAATGACATTTCGACCATATGTGCTGTACGACCTTCTGATGTTTAAGTTCATCAGTCTAAATGTGTAGATGCTCTTCATTACGCAGCTGCAACAGTCGGCATGTGCTGTCGAGCCTCAATATCGTATGCTCTACATCCTCAAAACACTGCATGAACAAAATGTAGTCCTATAGCTAACATTAACGATTTGTTATTCATTTTTAACTTCGTGAATGCACGTCTTTTTAACTTCGTGAAACTCACGAAATGCACGCCAAATAAGTTTAATTCATGACTCTTGCTTAGGAAAATGGTGATAGATTATTCCATGCCTAATTACTCGTACGTGCCGAGAAGAATGAATTTATGTTAGACCAGAACACAAACTGCAAGTTACCAATCGGTGCATATAACCTTACACTAGCTCACTTAAATACTCTTCACAACTGGCACTATCAGACGAAATTGCTTATTTTCAATTAATGACCAAATTACATCCCTTCAATTATAGTGAAATCATGTAGAGAAAAGTTAGCCGATTTTCCTAGAAAATCTCGCTGGGACTAAATGCAACGTGCCTAGCAAGAAGTATTCTGAGAAGGAGCGAGGAAAGCCACAAATTCTTCTCTTTCTTCTCAAAATCTAGTTTCTTCTCTTAGGGAAGAAGAACAGGAGAAAAAATATCGAGAGGAACAAAGTACTGATCGTCAGTGAGCTAGAGGAACTCGTGCAATAGTTCGCGTAATTCTGAAAGAATTTAGGGTTTGAATGATTTTTTTTAAATTTCAAGAATTGACAACAACACTCAGATTTTGAGGTTTGCCTGAGATATATATATATTTCACTGGGAAAATCAATAAAAACAAATCAAATTTTAATGTATATCCGAATAAAGCAGTTCAATTTTGGGGAGATAAACTTCACCACGAAATTAGCTAGCACTTTTCCAAATTGGTTTTTTGTATCTTCAGTCACTATTACGATAAGTTGAACTCTTCGGAAATGGCGAAGGTTAGGTTAATTCTAAAATTTGATGTATTCAGCGTTTCAGAAGTGAAAGAGGGAGATTGAAAATGCAAAATGCTGCGTGATCATTCGTCCGGAGATTTACTACAACATGGCAGAGATTACAAAACCAGAAAAGAATTCAATATATCTTTTGTAATCGTGCATTTGCCTAAACAGAAACGATTACTTTAGTCTGAGCTATGATGTATCTTTCTGAGCACACTGGCAAACAATGAATTACTTGCGTCAGAATGATGTTATTTTAGCGCAGAGCTAATATATGAAGCGAGTATTCGTTCTATTTGATCAATGATCCCGACGCTTGGGTGCCCCGTATCTGAACGCACGCCATGGCTTTTAGCGATGCATTCTCTCTCTCCTGCTGATCGTTAACCTGGGTGCAACCTCCCGTAGATATGCTGAAATAAAATGGAGGGGAAGAAAACGAAGCGCTGTGGTTCAGTAATTGTATTTTGCTTGGTGTTTGAAACAAAGGAAGCCAGAGGAAATGTGTTTAAAAAATGAAAAGTGAGGGAGAAAATGGCTTTACGTCAAATTCTACGAGGTAAATTTTTCAAATTCAACAGAAAGTTTTCAGTGACTCATAAGGAATTGTGACCTTCAAGGATTGGCACCGGATAGTCGCCTCAAGAGGCTGAACTGGAGGAAACATGTCAGCAAATTGTAAAATATTTGCAGATGGAGGGCAGATAATATACCATGAAATTAAACGTACGGCACAGCATTTAGCCGCATATACGAGTGAACCACATATAGATAGAAAAAAACACGACATAGTTTTTTTATGGCAAATTCTGGCTGGTTAATCAAAACACCCGCCTGCATACCTAAGGCCTTATTTTAACTGAACATCATTTTTGTTGTCTGAGATTCAGTTCAGGAGCCTTAATGAATGAGAATTCTTGCCTTCATTCGTAATTAACGGCCGTGATGTTGATGGCAGATTATGATGGCAGCACAAAGGCAGCCTCATTGTCCTGAGGCCATGACCATAACTGACGGAGCAAGGGTCATTCTCTTTTATTATGAGCGAGCTCGAACGATTTCGGTAGAGGCGTGTCTGTATCACTATGGCCTATACACATGAGAGCCAGAGAGCTACAGTATGACGCTTTAAAGCCGATGGAGTTCAATAGACGCTTTATTTGACTTCTTTGGTTAGGTTCGTGCGCGGCCGCTCGCACAATTGTCGGGAGCTCAAAACGCCCCGGAACTTTTGCGAAACTTCCACTGGAGCAGTTTCACTTGCGGATACACTCGAATTCCTACCGAAGAGAATGAATTGAAATACGCCAATGCACTACAAACAAATACGACCATATCGGTGTTGTAAAAGTTGAAAAAGCGCGTTTAAAGGAGATTAAAACTACAAAAGAACGAAGTGAACAGAAAATAAATCAGACACAAATATACGAAAGGCTTTTTGGACCAATCGTGTCTCGTGTTTGGAGACAAGAATGAAGAAGGACATCGTCTGAAATAGAATACACATTGTCGTAATTTCAACGATAAATTTCCAGAGATAAGCAACTTCAACAAGAGGCTACCATACTGTATATACGGACCCAGCCTTGAGGTATCGGGAAGCCTGGAGACAGCGTGGTCCCCTGAGGGCATCCTTCGTGTATGAAATATGAGACGGATGGTCATCACGTTTGCATAGTGATATGCACTTCGTGATTTGCTAAGGAATTATTGATCAGCTACATTAACAGAAGAGAACTTCGATTTACTGAGCGGGATAACTTAGATAAAGAAATATGGGACGAAATGTGTGTGGCTTAAAACACTGCTGGTGTGTACGATGCTGCAAGCTACGAGGGTTTTAGGGAATATTTCTCGAGATGCAGATAACCAATAATTTCGAACTTTTAGCAGTATGTACTGTATATAATTGACTGGAGGGAATAACTGCAAAGCTAAGTTCACTTTCCAAAATTTGTGATTCTTAAAAAAAAAATTAATGCATGATCATTGATGATATTTGGCTACAAAACCTCAAGTATAATCGAGTGAATAAGTTTTCTTTTGATTAGTGCCTCACAAACAGAATAACAAATTTGAATAACTAAACTTACATACTAATTAAATACTCAAATAATTTCAATGTATGAGGTGGTATGAGAGCTTAAGAACATGAAACGATTCAACAGCAGCCCCTAGTCACAGATTAAATGTAAGGAAATTATAATACAATTTGAAAGCATCAGCCACGAGCTGGAGTCTTCGTGTGTGACACGTCTGCAGCCATGCGAGAGACAGAAAATAATCACAGAACGGAAACGAAACTCATTGATGCTCAATTTATTTTTCACAACGAACGAATTTTTTTGCAAAGTAACATTCATGGAATATAGGATAGGCGTTTGGCTATCGATTTTCGTCCACTAATTGAAGATCACGACACGAAGTAAGGAATTAACACAGGTGTTCCCTAAGCCACTCATGGCTTCAATCAGGTCGCATAGGGCTGCAGACCAGATCAAAGCATTGCAAAGTGGACAGATTTTAGGACGGCTAGAATCCGAGGTATGCTTACAAGGAAATATTTCATTACCTGTTTTTCTTGTGAATGAACAAAAATACATGCTAATGAGAGAAATAAAGTTTATCTTAGGGATGCCAAAAGATGAATTTCTACTCATTACTTACCATTCGATAGAATATGTATCACTACTGAATCTAAAGTACTAAGAGATCTTTATTGAATATTTGACCATATCCTGGCATATTTGACATGCGTTTGATATTCAAAGTCTCACACTACACATTCGATAAAAGTATAAAATCAATCATGACTTTTACATCAGAAAAATGTTTAATTGACAACGTTGTTTTAAAAGGATAGATTGTGAAATGAGATATCTTTGGCGACCACAATACAGGTCTCACTGAATATGCTATGCATCAAAAAAGACAAAAACAGAAAGACCTAAGTTGAAAACGAAGCAAAACATTTCTAAGTCTGCAGTCAAAGCTCAGTCGCTCGAAGAGGCAAATGCAAACCATCTTTGCCAGCGCGAACCCGGCCTATTTTTGCGGCGCAGTTTTCTCTTGAGTAAATTAGTCGTCCTGGCCGAGACTAGGCCCACCAAGATGCAAACTTTGAAGGAAGTTTCCAAAGTTGCCCAATCCAAATTTACTTGAGGGGCGCATCCCATATGCATTTGTAAATACTCTATTATTCTTCGGCTTCCATCAACTTCCGAGGAATTTGATGGTATTGTTCAGAAATTTCAAATGATAGTACTTTCCTAGCGTGCACAGCGAAATGAAAACCGCGATATGTCATACAAAATCGAATGTTCTGAAAGAAATATTTAGAGCAGTTCTCTCCAATCAAAGCACATGCTTTCACATCCTTATTTAGCAAACGGCAATAGCCGAAAATTACGATAAAAGTTAGGCAGCTTGAGTGAACTCATCCTCTAGAGTATTGTAGTAAAAATAGAACAAAGATCATTGAATATTATTTCACTATGAACTTAATCAGGTAAAATAACTTGATGTACATATATGCACAAGAAAATTACCATTTAGACAGCTTAGCTGAATTCCAAAACATTAGACCAATATGAAAAAATTACCATTTTACGGAACTGAAAATTTAGATACAAATTAGATTCATGTCTGTGAACTCAGAAGGCAATTTGGATGTTCCTATCAAATACGTAGGACGTGACTCCCTCATCACTTGCAATCCCATCATTTTCGCTTCTTAAAAAACTAGAGATGTGTGTAGCAACTAATTTTTCCAACGTTAAGGAGTTCACTCCTCACCCAAAAAATAATGGAGTCATGTCTCCAATAGCATTCGAGTCAGGCACGTAGACAAACAGAAACTGTGCAGTCTTCAGTAAAGGTCGAAATGATCACAGATCTCAATATCCTGTCTCAAGAGTTACTCGGTCGCAGCATCAGCGTCTATTTTTCGTTCAATATTTGCAGTATAAGCAGACGAAGTGGCTTTGACTGAGAAAGAACTGCTCCGAGGAATGGCTGTTCTGAAAGTCATATGCGAGAGAAGGTCTTGAATAGATTTTATAGCGGCATCTTCAAACACTTCGTTAAGTAAGAAAAAATAAGATAAAAATAAGCGCCTTCAAAGTGTTACGCATACTTTTAGTACATTTTCTGTTTCAACAGCGTGGGAAACGTACATTAGTTCTTGTTCAATTGTTTTTATCAGGTACAAGCATTTTTCTCACGCAGACACTACAGTTGTTAAATACTTTCCAGCACGAAGCATGAATTACTGTATAAGTTCGAGGAAGTCGGGCCAATGGGCTTACCAAAAATAATAACATTAACATATGGGAGATAAAGTCACAAGTTGATCTGATATGACAGTTTAACGCAAGTCAAAAAACAGGCCAACGAACATGCCAACCACTCGTGAACCACAATACGAGAAAAACGCAATATTTTGCAGAAGTTCATGGGTCGATCTATAAGGATAAGTAACAGCACCAAGTAGAGCACTAATTTGAACAGAAGTGCTGATGTTTACAAACAGGATCGATTTCGATCACTTCGACTGTTTCTTTTGCGACGTCATCCTGCCATGTGGTGTGGCTCCGTTGTTATTGCTACAGCGCAAAATGTCTACCAATGGTCCCGGTAATTGCTGCTCCCTTGTCGAGACTGCGCAGCAGAAATATACCTGGGGTGCTAACTAAGGAATCAAAATCAAATAATTGCAATAGATACGTTAAATAGTTCAATAAATGATGCATTTATTTACAAGAACCGCCAAGCCTCCCCTCAGAGTCTGCACTTGGAGGAAACTCAAACAGAAACTTTTCCGGCAAGGAATTTAAGCATCGACGCTGAAATTTACAATTTTGTTTGGTCATTCGTGAATTTATTGAGTCAAAGTGAACAAAGATCCCTTTGAGTATTTTTTCTTATTGTGTTTTTCAATACACGGTTTTTAATTAGGTTTTCAACTTCGAAATTCCACTTCAAAGTCTTATCGTCAAGTCATTTGTAGAAATGAATAGACTTGCGGAAAGTAATTATGAAGGCGCGAAATGCCTAACAAGTACGATAAAGACAGAATCTGAATTTACTGCTAAATGATATTGATAGTCATTGCTTTATTGAAATGAAAAAAATTGAAAAATGCTAAGAGCCTCTAATGTAGCCTCTGGGAAAACTTAACCATTGCAGCATCGATGATGAGATTGAATTAAATTTTTATTCAGGTAATCGTGAAATTTATGTGATGCAAATTAGAACCCTGTAGACTGAACATAAAACCCCTGATGAAATCAGCGCCCACAGCGGTATTGAGACGAGACAACGTTAATGTGAACTTTGTGCTCCATTACAGCGCGCACACGTGGGATCAGCTCCGACACAAAACTCTAATGGAAAGCAATGATAAATTATTTATTTAATTAACCAATGGATATCCTGAGAATACTAGGGAGCTTCGTAGAATAGTATGGTTTTCTAACAAGAAATCATATTGAAGAAACGTAGCCGTACACGTGGATTTTTTTTAAATGTTGCTTGTTATGATATGAATGGCCGATGAAAATGATCGTCTCTAGATTAGAGGGCTAATTTTCAAAAATACAAGGGTACATTTCCAAGGAAAAAATGAGAAAAAACTTAAGAAACTTCTTGAGAAGTAGAATATCTGGCCAGTAAAGGAAGCTAACACTTGCACAACATCCTTCCTACACTTCACATTGCGAGCTTTTATAAGTTTCCTACTCAGCAGAAAGGTTCTACTTGAAAACTTCAAACCAAATCGTGTTATTAACGCGCAATAGCCCAGTCAAATTTCTTCACTGAAGCATCTATAATTTTCCCTAATTTAGGAACTCCACGTATTTTTACCAACGATTTTCTAAATTGATACGTGGAGCGACGAAAAACTTAGACTAGGAAGAAATTTCAAGTAAACCCAGCCCCAGCAGCTGGCTGCAGTGCCATGAAGTCAGTGTTTGTGTGCCGTGACCGCCGCAGCGAGCCGAGCTGCAGACGCCCTCGTTATGATGATGATGTAGCAGACGCTCCCACACCTGTGACAGATGGGACGCGGGCGCTACTTCGCCCACATGTTGTGGCTGCCACGTGCGTGTTTCCTATTTACAAATCAAGTAACAAAATATCTAGTGACAAAACACATACAGGTCGCTTCTCGTTTGTTATAATGGGAGCCCAAAAGTACGATTTGCGTAGCATAGGTTTCCGTGGCAATTTTCTTAATTTGGTCAGAGCGTGCGCGGGACTATCTCACAAAATTAGAAAGTAGCTTGAGACAGCACTGCGGCACAGCTGCAGTGGACGACAGCATCAGAGACCAAAATGGTGGGCTAGATTACTGCTCTGAGCTTGTCATGCGAGGGGCATATCTGACCAACCGTTAACTTTCCAGCAATAACCCAAGAAAACTATAACACTCGACCAAATATGTAAGTGCTTTTCGATAATTTATGAAATACTCTTATAATAGTATTTCATAAATTATCGAAAAGTTAGTCGTGTTAATAAGTAGCAGAAGTATAAATGCATCACTTCGGTGACTCCGACACTATCGCACCAAAGTATGGATAATAGAAAACGGGGAATTTATGAACAAGGTGGTTCCCACTCATAATTCCCGGCGTATGGAAACGGCAACTCAAGAGTCCTCATGCGAGTAGTGTCTTCCTGGGAATGCCAATTCCTATAGCATAGGATAAACAAACCTCGCTAACCTAACTCTGTTGCCTATCCTATGTCCCTTGTAGGGTTAATTTATGAATTAAACTTCTACCTAAAATATCCAAAACCCTATGATGAAAAACTGTTTTTAGACTGTGATTTTGGTGAGGCTTAGATTAAATGATTTTGATTTAATCTTTAGAGTTCACTTATAAAAACTCAAAGTAAAATAGTTCACTTATAAAGTTCACTTATAAAAACTAAAACTCATAAAAACTCAATAAGCATCAAAACACTTGAGCAAACAATTAAATCATCATTTTAATAAAATAACTTTTAAAACTGTATCAGTGCAATGCAATAAGATACTTAAATGATCGTATGAAACTCCGTAGATTTCAAAACATGAACTTTGAGGATAATTAACTTTACATTAAAAGTAGAATATTGACCATTTAAAAATATCACGCTGCGATGGATTCACAATTTTATATATAAAAATCCTCAAGAGCTTATATCTTCAGCAAAATTATAACTAGTGTTGTGCAGTACGTTTTTGTAAGTAGATACCAGACAATTAGTAGCAATCTCTGCGGATTCCCTGGACCAAATTCATCTTGCTAATGAGAGAATTATCAACTTTCGAAGTTTCCCTTTTCAACATTATAACATTTATGCTTTTAGAAATATGCATATACAAAATATTGTACATAGTAATGATTCATAAATACTGGTAACTATTTTTTTAGATTATCATTTAAGCGATTCTAACAAACCAAAAACTGAAGAATTGACGTTAGAAATATTAAAATAATTTTTTTAAGGCATAACCAACCTCACAAGTTAACACCATTTCTACGTTCAAATTAGAAAATAAAAAAAATAAAAAAATACTTTAATATTTCTTGAATTTCCGTTACTACAAGACGGCCACATGTAAATTGAAGGATAAGTATTTTACAATAAAAAATACAAAAACTTTCAATGATACAGTATTGTTAATGCAGCAAATTTTATCAGTTTGATTGGAACAATACGAGTTTAGGCAATCGGTATAATTAGATTGGAACTGATAATAAAAGATACTTAAATGCTAGTTGGAAACTCCGTAGACTTATCCTAGAGCAATATATATTTTTAAAGTATTCATCTTTCTTTTCAATTGATGGTACTTTTTGAAAGGTTGGTGCATTGAAATGTATCTTAAGCACATGATAAGGCACATGAACGCACCTGACAGAACAAATGTTTTTTATCTCATAATTTGGACTTGCATTTCGTCCAACCGAACGGCTGAGATACATTGGGATCGTACGGCAGGTGTGTCCCATATGTACGCATAATTACATGCATCTTTCAGCTATCGCTGAGATCAGTTAAAAAATAGGAGGAATGCCGTAAATAGCTCAAGGTTTTGCTAGCAAAGATTCGTTGAATTCTCGCAACTTTTGTCAATCACAATTTCACTCATGACATTTTAAACAATATCTTCCATTGGTAGAGCGCAGCCATCTTCACAACACACCGTTCAGACAGGTTTGAAAATTATACGAACTGGCTCAAGTTCTTCGAGTCAGTTACATAGTTCACAAAACAATGAAAAAATGCTCGATACACTCCTGAAATCTGCAGATGATTCATGAGTTAAATGCAAAATGGGGAGTAGAATGCCCAAAGCCATAACCAATGTCAAATTTGTCTTTCAAACTCTGGTATCGCTTCATTGAATTGTATCCATGTAAATAAACGTAATTTTACTTTATTCTATCAATTAAAACAATTATCAAAAAGAATTTGAGCAATGACATCTGATAGTACTCGCCATGTAATAATGTTTATAATGGGCTACAAGAGCATCAATACAAACGAAAATTTCCCAACGGTTTTGGTTAACTTGTAGACCGATTACATGATGCACTATAAAATAACAGAAACTGTGCTTCCAGACTCAAAGCTCTCATCCATAATATAGGTTCAAAAATCAGACATTACTTTTTGGAAAACTTTTGTTATTCTAATTAACAAAGTAAAATTTTTATAACTAATAATAGTCTCATGAATTTATTTCTTTCAACAGTACGAAACTGCACCTCAAAATAATTAAAGCTTTCTTATTAAACATTGTGCGCATTCGTAATGAATCTATGCTATTAATACACAAACGATTGTAAGAAAATTTTACAAAAAGTTATCTTCCAAACAGGCATCTTTACATTATTCCTATCGTCCAAAAGAAATTCCTCAAGTATTTATTTCTTCATCTCCAAGAAATGAAAATCCACAAAAACAAATATCTCTTAATGCGAAGTCGAATAAAAGATTCAGTCACCACCAAAAAACACCAAAATTGAGAATGCCTACCGCCAGCTTCGCAGACAGCGGAAGGAAACTAACCAAGGGGGCAACCGCAAGAACAGACACTGCAGACTGACTCAACTTCGCTGGGCAGAGGTCCTGGTGAGACGCCACTGAGTAACCAGAGCAGCTGACGCGTGAATGAGTGACGGGAAATTGAGTTAACTCTTAACAACTGAAATTATTTTGGCAAAGAGGCTGCATTCAAATCTCTTTGCGAAAAACAAACAGGAAGCCTATGTAACAGGACCATATGGTATTTTTAGGCTGTTAAGAGTTAAATATCAATAAGGAAAATTCAAATGCAGATAGAGAAAATTCCAGCCACAGGAAATGAGTTTGAGCTATCTGGAGAAAGGTTCTAGTTCAAGTAAAGAACATCGAGCCACAGCGAATATCAATCGAGGGAGAAGCGAAGCTCGAGTCACAATGAGAAGTAGAAAATTCGTACCACTAGGAGGGAAAATTTAGGCTTTTTTAAAATAATCGGGTTATGGCGTTAGAAGTTCTAATTACTTAGAGAAAGGCTCGCATCAAGAGGAAAAATAATCGATTCACTGGGATGAAAGTTAAAGTTATGAAATCGGCGTGTCCGGTGGGAGAAACTCTCTAATAATACAGAGGTTGTACGGAATAATTTTATCAGAGGGGACTTAAGGCGAATAGTAAAGAAGTTTAATAACTGGAGAAATAAAGGGTGCAAATTGAATAGGTGAAAAATTACATTGTTTTTTAACCGCGAAAAGTAGTAACCAAAAGACTAGTAAACACAGTTAAACAATTAGAAGTAACAATAATTGAGGCAAAATACGTTCGGGGCGTCCGATGCGAAAATGCTACTAATGATTCGACCTGGACTGCCAGATTTAATTTATTTAGTGGGCAGACAGTTACCATGTTAAGAAACAGAAACACAGTACAAGGAATGGGACAGAGTAAGCATATAAGTAAGACGCTCAGGCAGCCTCACCTAGTCCGACAAAGTCACAATACTAACAAGACGCACAGACGCAACTCGGAGCTCCCAGCTTCTCGAGCAGGGATGCTGGCACGCCAGGCGAATTGGATGCATACATTAGCGGAACATCAATTTCTTCCTGACGTGCAAGGACAGGCGGAAGTGGCCTGCAGCGCACACCAAAATTCAACTACTTTTACCTCGCAGTTTCACTCCAAGTCTGAGGCGCAGCGCGGAGTTCACTGCCAAGATTCTGAAAGCACCGCGAACAAAGTGAGCCAAACAACTGGAATTGTAGAATCCAGGGACATAATCGGTCTAATAAATTGAGGGAAAAGTGCAAGACAAAAGGCATGAAGATCACATGATCACATTGATTATAACTTCTGGTGAACTGCTGTGGTGGTCCCATTGAAATTCTCTAAATGTTTATTATTTCATGCCACATCGAAGACGCCGAGCTTCAGTGTCACGGTTGGAGTTCGCGCCTGATGCGAGGCGATCAAATATTTTAATGAAACCGAAACGTAAAAGAGCAAAGTAATAAAATTAAGAAAAAACAAGATACTCGTTTTAAAGGTCAATTTCACGGGCTAGATGTAGAAGTTGAACGAGGACGGGAAAACAGAAATTCAGGCCTGACAAATACGCCTACTTTGAACTTCTGTAGCGGACGCTGCTAATTTAACGCCAGGTAGCTTGATGGGCGAGTGAGATGCGAAACGCAGTTCCTCAAGAACACTGAACAGGACGGGTGCTTGCCCGACGATTATTTGGATTAGAAATTTGGTTCGGTAATGCGGTGCCCGTCAGGTGCGTCGGTAATGCGGTGCCCGTC
>VOMN01129364.1:0-14373 GCA_014899125.1 Orchestia grillus | reverse complement strand
TTAAAAACTATCTCACACTCAAGGTACAGGTGCATTGTTGCTAGTGTGAAACCTAATTAACTACTACTTTGGCATGCCTAAAAGTTTATTTTGATTTTAATTTCTCTTGATTCAATTGCATGATGCTGTAGAGCAGACTGTGGTCCTTTACCACAAACCTGACAATTGTACTTTTTTGTTTGTCAATTCTTGTGTGGCCTTATAAATAACTTTGTATTTGTTAATAACTTTGTAAATAACTTAATATCAACTTTTTTATTCTTGATTTTACCTTTTGTAAATTAAATAGTATTTGTAGGTATGAAGTAAAATATACTGTGAACTTTTGATACATTGTAATTTATTCTGTGATATTACATTTAGCATTCTTCTTGAGATACACCATTGTTCAATAGTGCTAAGATTTATAGAACTGAAGCATAAATCTCTAGTGAACATAATACTTGTGTCAGACACTCTTGTATGCCAAAACTTGTAAAAACTTCAGCCAAGTTTTGACTGAATGTATATACCAAGAAAAATGTGCATATAGTATCTAGTATAAAAATGTAAGGATAGAAGTATACCTATGTGATCAGAGAGTTTGACATTTTTTGTAGCCTGCACTGGCTGAATGTGAGCTTCATGTCATGTAGATCTGCGGCATTAATTGTTTGTACTTTTTTTCTTGCACCTCACTAGGCAACAACAGTGCTGAACTGATCTTGGTGCTTCTTTGAAAACCCTACTTTCATTACCTACAGTGTTTGAAGTAACTATTTTCAGATAATACCAGTAGTGTAGTGAGGGTTGAGGTAACAATGATGCAGTGTATAAAGGAGCATTCACCTCACTCTGGTTAATGAATGATCTGGTCTCGAAAATGAACCTCTATTAGTTCTTGTTATCAGATTCTTTCAAACTTATTTTTAGATATCGAGAGTCTGAATTTAGTGAGAAATAGTAAAGTTAATGTTCTATAGGTAATATGTGAAGGTATAAAAAGATGGAAATATCGTCTATTGCATACAGGTGATGACTTCATTACCTCTAAAGTAATAGATCCTATTCTTAGTTATAATGGTGGAGGAGGGGGAACACATGCTTTTAAAATGGGTACCTTGCACAAAGTAAAGGTAAGGCTGGTGACCTTGAGCATCAGCCAGCAAACAATGCACTCTCAGTGGCTGTGGAGTTTTGGAGTACAGAGCATCGTGCTTTTGATGTTGTACAGTGTGTATATCAGAAATTGTGATTTCATAGTTACTATCCAACATCTTTTCTGTTGAAACTTCAAAGTAAACTATCAAGGAAAAGTTCTTTATCACGACACAATACTCTGACGAGTTCAAGTCTTTAGAACTACAAGATCAGTCATAATGGAGGAACTACCTGGCCTTCTTTGTTCAGCATGGACCTTGGAAAACGTGAACACACTAAAAGGGTGGTTCCTGCTTGTCTCAGACTCAGCTAAATGTCAGGCAATAGTTTTGGGATGCTATAAGTTCACCCATACAAAATAATTATTGTCCAGCAGCTGGCTGAATGGATATTTGCATAGTGTAGGGAATTTAGAATGAGAATGCTCACCATTTTTACTGAAGATTCGAATGCTGTTGTAATTGTGAGATGCAAAGCACACTTTCATTTCAAAAAATTTGTGAACATGCAAAACTGCAGATTCTTTTCAGTGACAAACCCAAGAGAAGTACCTACCCCAAAGGCTTCTTCACAGTACAAAAGTGAAAGTATGGTGCAATGTATGTGGGTTGGGATTGCTGGTACTTTTTTTTCTGAAAATATAGGGAATGCAGTGACAGTAATTTAAGGGTTCTTCATAAACAGGTTGAATAACTTCCAGCATCTTGAGCTCATTAAGCGTGTGGTAAACATGGGACAATTGCGGTTTTAAACAGGATGGTGCCACAGCTCACATCGCAAGAGTTTCCATGAAGTGTACCGACCCATGCTTCCACATCACAGTATTTCTCATATCGGTGACGTTTCTTGTCCTGACGCTTCCCTATCTCTCCTTTTGAGATTTTTTTGTGGGGATACCTGAAATCAAGAGTGTATGCGAACAGACCACATGCGGTCGCGGAACTGAACATTTCCATTTGTCAAGGAATCACAGTTGTACTGAAATAAATTTCAGAGGAAGTGACAAGTACAGAATTTTGAGGAGTAGCATTATTTTTAATAGATAGTAGTTGGTAAGTGAATTCAAATGTGTTAAACTGTTTTCATATTCTTGTATATAAAATTTTTTATATTGATAATCAATGAAACATCTATTTTTTATAAAGCTTTCATTTCTTTGCTCCACCCTGTGCACTTCATCGATATGAATATGATATTGTGTGTACTGGATTGTGTGCTCCTCTAACTTGAGTACAGTCTGGCCCATAGAATTGGGTTATCTCAGCTTTTGCTAGGCCTTTGGGACTTCTATCTTTTGTGCCCACTTTGCTTCTTTCCATTTTCATGTCTTCTCAAATTATTCTATATCTTTTTTCCTTTTCAGCTTACTGTAAGTCCTAAAACTGCAGCTGTCTTACCAAGTACAAATTTTCAAAGCCCTTTCAGAACCTCAAATAATTATACAAGCTTTTTATCTGTGTAGAATGATGAGCATGCGAATTGTTGTGATTACGTTTTTGGTATACGTAATGGAGTTACTTACAATTTCTGTGTGTTTTGTATGAAGTTTTGCATGCAAGCTTGTCTTCACTAACTGCGGTCTCTTCCTGCGGATGGCCTTCCTCCTGAACTGGGCTCTTCCTCTACCTGCCAACTGCAGCAGTCCCTCACTTGCCTCCCGAGCTCCTTGCAATCCAAAAAGAAATAAAACGCCAGCAACAAGATCTATTACAACTGCAACACCGATTTGACGAATATGTTGCAGCTGCTGCCAGCCAAGGAAAATCGAACTCTGGCCCCGCGCAGGACAAGGGTAAAAAAAGAGCCCGGAGTTCCGACACGGAGGACTCGGATGATGTTGATGCAGCCTCTGGTGACGGCAAGGGCGCCACCAAGGAGCGGAGTGATGATGCAGCCTCAGGTGGCGGTGAGAGCGCTATCAAGAAGCGGGTCCTGGCACGGCCTGTGCCTGATAAAGTAAGCTATGCGTAATTTTGCAGCTTTATTGGAGAACGAGCGATCACTCACTTTTGACGCGTCATGTGCGTTAACTGATTTTCATGGCCTTTTTTATAATTTAGGAGTTGGATGTTATTTCACCAAGAGATCGTAAATAAACGCACATTCTAAATTACTATATTTCTTTACTGGACGAGCGTTGGTAACCATGTAAAATTGAATTGCTTGAAGAAAGTAATCCTTGTTTGCTTCTGTGCTGTGTCACAGGTAGATTGTGAAGAAAGCCCATGTGTAACATTTGCTAATTGTTTAGGTTAGTTAACCAAGCTTGGAACTATGTAGAGATTTCATTCTTCTGTGTGGTATTCATGTTGAAAAAACTCACTTCTGTGTTGGGCTTGGATTTGAGGTTAAAGCAACGTTGGACTTGCATCTGCTCAAGTGTCAACCTTGAGACAACGTCTGTGATAAAATATCTATCATCCTGTTTGCCCTAGGTGCCTATCTTTCCTTTAGTGCATTTTAACCGCTAGACTTGATATCATAATTGTATAGGTCTCTTAAAGCACGTTTATGTAATGTAGTGAAATGTAGTTAACTTAAAATGTGTCGTCACCTTTAATTTTTTTTTCTTGTTATCATTTTTTTTTTTTTAATTTTAAAGTAGAAGGTGAACTTCACTTGCATTTTTACCTGCAGGAAAACTTCCAAGTAGACGAAGACGGCAACGTGATCGTGTACACTGACGGCTGCTGCGAGATGAACGGCCGCAACGGAGCGAGGGCGGGTGTGGGTGTCTACTTTGGACCCGAGAACCCAATGTGAGTTGGACGTCCCTTGGCTTTTGGGGCCTTCAGGGCTGTTTGATGGATAAAAATATTTTATAATGGACCTGAGAATCCAATGTGAGTTGGACGTCCCTCGGCTTTTGGGGCCTTCAGGGCTGTTTGAATGATAAAAATATTTTAAGATGGACCCGAGAACCCAATGTGAGTTGGACGTCCCTCGGCTTTTTAATTGATAAAAACATCATTTTATAATGGACCTGAGAACCCTATGTGAGTTGGATGTCCCCTGAATTTTGGATTCATAAAATGTTTGATTCAAAATAGATCTGAGAATCCAGTGTGAGGCTCCTGACTCTACACAATATTGTTCAATTGATCACGTCAAAGTCAAGGTGCTAAGATGTCTTTCCTAACCTGGAGAACCCACGCATTGGTTAAAATGGTACGAGATCTGCCTGTGTGTATCATTATTTCCAGAAATTCTAAACAGAAATGCAATTTTGGATTGATATTGTTCGTGTTTATTTAACCTAAACACTAGTTGAATATTTTAGTCTTTTTGGGGTCAGAGAGATAGTCACGAGTGAATCGTAGCCTGGTCTTTTTTTATACCAGTATTGGCAGGCTATGAAACACGAAATAGATGCTTCTCCATTATTTCATAGTGGCGTAAAAAACACACTTCCCAGTAAATGACGTGCGAAAGCCCAAACTAATTTCTAGAGTATTGTATGGAAATTTGGGTGCAAGATTATCGAGTGCAAAGTGGTGGCATAAAAGTGACGTGTGCCGGTGCCCTGCGCAGGAACATCTCTGAGCCAGTCCGCGGCCGCGCCACCAACAACACGGCCGAGATCCAGGCCATCACCTACGCCCTCGAGCTCATCAAGCGAGCAGGTGGCACCCACGTTCTCTTTATTATTCTCGGTTTTCTCTGTTGTAGCATTTCCTTTTCGTTCGCTACAACCTCCCCATGCAATTGTGGAGAGGTTGTAGCGAACGATTCAACAAATAGGCTCCTTCTGAGTTTTGTACAAATTTTTCCATTTTTTGCCAGAATTTCGTCTAGTTTTGGTTTAATCTTTCTTCATTTCTTGTTAGCTATAATTTTTTTTTGTGTTTGAACTTTTATTTATTTGTCGCAGATGTTTCTTAGTCATTATAATCTTTCTGTAGTTTTCTTGTAATGAAAACTACAAGCCAACAAGCCGTCGGCTACTTTTTTCCTACACTATCTATTTGGTTTTTGTTATAACCTCTCTTCAATACCTGGTAGGCAATTTTATGTAGCTGAAATATTTATTAGGGAGCGAAATTCTAGCCAGAACGACTTCCTGAGAATTGTCATATTTTGTTTCAAGATATCAATTCAGCCATGAATTATAGAATGAAACCTCAGCCCTAAACCACAATAGCTGACTCAGAAGCTGACAGTTCTAGCTGTCAGTTTTTGCTTCAGTGATGCGGTAGGAATTTTGTTTTCGGACCCCGAGAAGTACTCGTAGGCAGCCATGCCGTAAACGGCCTAAGTAGTCACATTTTCTAAGCGGAACATTACCTTCACTGCTGAACTTACTAAACAATGAAGTCGTAGAAAATTTTCTTCAAGGTGAATTGTTATAAGACGCGTATAATTGAATCCTGCCCTGTACCAGGAATGCTAATGTTGGAGTGAGACGCTCGTGTGTGTTGTCACACTCATGCCTGCCCCTGGTAGGAAATCTGCGAGTAAACGGTTATTGTTTCAGAAGTATCTTAAAGAAGACTGGGCCTGCATTCAAGCAGACATAAATAACTGAGAAATCGAATAATTTTATATTGTGCAGTACATGCCTCTGTTTGAGTTAGATTTCTGTTATTTCTGTATTCGAGATGCTGCATGGGTTGTGTTGTTCAGAAGTCATGGGCTTGAACTAGGACCTGTGCCAGAAGGTTTGTGTCATAATATTCGCTGGTACTCGTCTACATGCTTGTAGTTAAGAAGGAAAGTGAATTCAATTAGTACACCGTATTACTAAAAAAATCTTTCTAAAGCAAAATGCAGCATGTCATAAATATTGAAGTGTAATACTCACTCGTTGGCTCTCAGGGCTGAGTCGCTCAACCTGTGTAAATATTCATACCTGCTTGCACGGCTGTTACCAGCTTCTCAACTTAACGGTATCTTTATCTGTAAGAGCAGTACTATTATTACTACCTGATAAATATGTGTTACAAATGACGTCACGTGTGCAGGCTTTGACAGGGCTGTGATCAACACAGACTCACAGTTTGTGATAAACTGCATGACCTCCTGGATGAGTGGCTGGAAGAAGAGGGGCTGGAAAAAGAGCGACGGCACCACGGTCATCAACAAAGAGGACCTCATCGACTTGGACCGCGCCACTGAGGGCCTCATGGTCAAATATGTGAGTGTTGCCGTGCCTGACGTCAGCTGCTGACCTTCTCTATCCTGCCTGACGTCGGCTGCTGACCTCTTCCTCTATCCTGACTGACGGCGAGTGCTGACCTCTTTCCCTCTCCCGTCTTAAACTTGTTTTATGTGTTTCTAACACGCGCTTTGTGTTCAAAGTGCTTGTTTTCACGCATCCAAGGCTAAATTTCTGTGTTTGAAGTTCCCTAACTTCGAATAACACATCCAACAAAATTTCACTCGAGTCTTGTGCTGTATTGAAACCATAATTTTCTAATTTTTTTTTGTAACGAAACATACTAAAAAAAAACATCTTAATGTTAGCAGTTACGTTTTGTTGTCTGGTCAATGAATATTTAAATTTACCTTCTTTAAATGTAATAGCAGCCAGGGATATAATGCAAGTAACAATGATAGCGAGCGACTGAGCGGCTTTACAATGCAATTAAAATATGGAAACAAGAAATGCATTTGTTTGCCTCAAGTGTTAGCACCATTCGCTTCTGGCATCTCAACATCTGCCAATGAGCTTTTCAATGCCTTTTCACAGGATTAGCTTGTTTTGATTTGATAAAGAAGCCAACTCCATTTTGATCCCTTCTTTTGAAGTGAGCCCTAGACTCTCGAGATCATGGTGCAAACTTGTGAAAAGATGATAATCTGATGGAACAGGGTCGGAATATTGTGGGTGAGACATTCCCAAATTTCCGAATCAAATTTTCTCGGAGGTTGGTAGTCACTGGCAATATAATATGTTTTTTGTATTCAGAACCACGTGAAGGGGCACAGCGGCGTGCACGGCAACGAGGTTGCCGACCAGCTGGCCAAGGAAGGCTCCAAGTCCTACGACGCCAGTGTCACCGAGTGAAGATGCGCACTTATTTTGGTCGGTCATTCATTCAACCTAAATTTATCACACAGGTTCAGGTAAAATTATTCCTTCAACATTTTATTGCGGTTCTTCTTTCTTGTTATTTCTAAGTTTGGGTTGTGTGTTGGCCATGAGCTAACGTTTTATTTATGCTTTTGATTTATCAACCAACGATTGCTCGAATACTTCGGAATGATATTATTGAGAACCTAAAGGACTGTACTGTCGGCAATACTTCGAGAGTATAAACTGTTAGCTCAGCTACGCTACGGGTACGTTAGAGGAAATGGTCTTCATTCCATCGAAGACACCACCTCCATCACCACCACTCCATTTGCTTATACCAAAGTCTTGCCAAAATACAGACGTTTATCCACCATACTTTGTTCATTAGCAAGAGATTAATTACATCTTTGTCGTTTTCCCCGTTATTGTACCTTAAATTATAAGGTATTCAAACGTTTGGTCTGCGAGTTATGCCAGTCATTTTCAGTGTAGCTCTAGCGTACTATATCTCGATATTTTACCGAGAGTAATATTCTGGTTTCTGATCTGATGGGATAAGTTTAATGTAAGTTTGCTCTCAATTCCTTTTATATATTTCTATTTTTCTTTCTGGAAATTAACAAGCTTTTTTTATTTGCTCTCAACTCTTGTTTTATGATTTTACTTTCTAGTAATTAACAAGTTTAAGCCTTTCTGTTTCCACGAGCGCAACAGCAGAATTAGTTGGTCTGAACGTGACCGTCGAGGTGACGAGTTTGCTAACTTTGTTGTGGTGTCCTCTCCCTGCTGCGTCAAACTCGTTGGATTAACTTCGCATTAGGCTGGTCATTAAGTGCCTTATACTCCACTGTTCGTGGAAGTGCTAGCGCAGAGGCGGGGCGTGGTAAACTGTGCGGATATTTCTTGTTCACTGTAAGAGCAAAGGTCGTGTTAAAAAAGAGGAAAGTTATTAACATTTTCGAATCGTTTCCTGAAATAGTATCCATATTTTGACTTAGCTCATGTGAGGTATTTGGAAATGAACTGGTTTATTTAACAAGTCTAAAAACACGTTTGAATCTCGAAAGTAGAGATTATTTCATTAGTATCCATTAGTTAGTGACGGAACCGTCGTAGTTAAGACGGAAATGAATTTTTCTGTTCGAATAAGTAAGAGTGCTTACTTCGTTCAGGCAGTGTATGTACTTATAGTATTTTTCAGTAGTTGCGTAGAAAGGCAAGCGTTATTTTCAAAAGTTTCACTTTAATTATTATGATGTTCAGTTTTCTGATTGTTCTTCTAGATAAAGATTCTTTCCTTGAAAAGGCACTTTTCTCACGAGTAAGATGAATTAATCTGGATATTGGTCAGACTTGACCTCTGCTTCGTGCAAGCAAGTGTCGAAAGTATCTACAAATTTTCATTTTTTGTTGATTGTTTACTCGTTTTTTGAAGTTTACGTCATTTGAAGAAATAGTGTACGTAGAAGTACGGGAATTACAGGTGTGCCCATCGAGTAATCAAGTTTTAGGAAAACAACATGCGTAATCTTCTTTCACCGTGTAATCCGTTTGTGCATCAGAGCTTCGTTAATAAAAAAACTTCATGTAAAAACGCTTTTATTTTATGTAGGAAACTTGTAAATTAATAAGAAAAACGAAAAGTTATTAGAAAAGTGAACAACTGCGGTAAAAGAAGTGTCGAACCAAATTGGTACGAAAGGTACTTGAAAACACCATTATAAGAGACAGTATACTCTCATCGTACCACAGCCCTTTTAGTTGTAAGTTGACATAAAACCTAAGCAATCTAGGAAATGAAGAGGCATGCTGGCACCGTCTACTTAGATGCAGGCTGAGAGACTTCCAAGCTCCCTGACGTTCTAAAAGTAGCTCGGTTATTCGGTTTTAAAGTTCGGAGAGAACTGGAGGCCACAAGCGCTGACTTGGAAATCATCCGTCGAAAACTGTATATTCCTGGACCAGGACGCCCGAATTTTAGCTTTCCCGTCGTCACGCAGAGAGCGGGGCTTCCTCCTCTCCTCCGGGGCTCGGCTTTCTTCTCCGTCCTCTTCTCCCTCCACACCGATGCCGTTCGCCAGTACCTGGCCTCAGCCCCTCACAGTGTTCTCCAATTCCCTCCCTCCTCACCAATGAACTAAAACTCGGTCGAGCAGCGCGGTGCACTCTCGCCCAACTGAGGTCGAGTCACTGTGCATCACTGCGCTCGTACTTGGCCACTTCTCTGACCACATCTTCGGCTGCCCCTCCAACCCTACCTCGCACACCCCCCTGGATATGTGGGTGTGGGAGCAAACAACGATTACAGGACGCCTAAAATTATAGATTTCACCCCATCTGCTGTCAAAAGAGGACACTCGGAAATCCATGCGAGCACTCGGCACGAGCTGCAGGCTGACGAGGCCACTATCCGACGTGTGGTCCGTGATGACCTTTGTTACAAGTCGTAGATGATGCAGAGAGACCCATTTGGTCATGCACGAGATCAATGGGAGAACAGAGTGACCCGAGCTGAACACTTCATAAGCAAGCTTGAACATCAGGAGCAGCTAGAAAGGCTTTGGTTCTTCTCGGATGAAAAAAAACACATCCAGGACTAGACGCTTAACCGAAAAATGACTTGAAACTGCCGAGGAGGGTCCGACAGTCATGTGCACGAAATGCCCGCCTTCGTGATGGTTCTGGGTTTCATGAGCAGTGAGGGTAAACTAAGGATTCTAAATAAAGTTCATTTGTCATGGTGCCGCTGTCAACGCCGTTGTTCACACCGATGTATTAAACACGATTTTGGTTTCAATAAATTTTTGCATTTTTTGTACAAAAACTCATGCTCTGCGCCCTAGACTAACTAGAAAACGAAAAAAGCAACTCATTTATTCATATGAACTAGAGAGGCGAGTGGCTTGACGAGCTGTGTCTGGCATAACAAGAGATGCGTCTGGCTTGACAAGAGATGCGTCTGGCTTGACAAGAGATACGTCTGGCTTGACAAGAGCCGCGTCAAGTATAATACGAGCGATGACTCTCCGTAGCACTGGTGTTTTAGAGACGCGCTGCTCGAAAAGTCTTGCTCTGACGTACAAACTTTGTCATTTATTTTCAATTCCGAGTTTTCCACGGACAACATGAACGCTTTCACTTTGAAATTCTGCAGCAAGGCGCAAATGGGATGCAGATTTTAAGTTTCTTCTATTATAAGCCACTTGAAAATATTTATAGTTTAGCGATGGTGCCTCATTTTAAATTGAATACACCGTATACATGTTAGGTCACACTGGTATGCATGCAAAAATCTTGTTCACTATTGCATTCTTTTACTTTCAAGTTATTTAGAAATCGCTGACAACGTAGATTACGCTCCAACTCGCACTATCGTTATTTTGTTCACTATGAATGATCTATTAAATCAATATTTTCTTGAGTGCTATTTTACTTGCATAAGTTTTCGAAACCAGGGAAATTCCGGAGTACCCTCGTCGGTTTCACCATTTAGCACTGCGCCAGACTAGACGAGTTTACGCGGAGTGTTTCCACCAAGTCTTCTATTTCGAGCCGAAGAGACTGGAGAAGGCTTGAGGGACAGTGGTGATCACGTCAGACGTGAGTGTACTGCGACCAGAGCTCCTGAAGGCGACGTTCATGGCCGTGCGAGTGAGTGCGGCTGCAGCCCAGGCCGCTAAGGGCGCTGGCGGCAGTGGCAGAGGCGTGTTGCGACACGCAACGGCCGTTCCATGCGCCCAGTAGTAGAACAAGGCGGCAGTCCCAGACAAAACGTCTCCCTGTCCTCCGCAACGTCTCGGTGCTCCCGGAATATCACACTTCAAGACAACGTCGTCCCCTACAATAATATCAGTTTGTCCTTTGCTCAAAATGGTGACGCCTAAGCGTTTAGAGAGTTGTTCTATGTTTTCCACTTCAATGTCGTCAGCTCGAAGGTCCCGCTTCATGACACTGCGATAGAGACGAGCCAGTTCGACGCGATTAGGCGTCAAAATGATGTTCTTGTAGCCTTTGAGTACATCGAAGTTGTCATTGAGATAGAAGAGGGCATCCGCGTCGAAGACCATAGGTATTTGTTTATCGATGGCGTCTTGGATGATGTAGTTGAGGGTCGCAAAGATCTGGGGCCGTCGACCGAGTCCTGGTCCGAGGACTAACGAATGCAGTCGAGGCAGCCATTGGCTGATCTCCGACATAGGGTCCGAACTATCCAGAACTGGATGGACGATCAGCTCTGGAGAATATCCCTGAAAAGTTAAGAGTAAGCGAGTGCGACTCAACAATAAGAGCTTGCGTGCATAACGACTACCCACAATTGTTCAGTACAGACAATTCTTGATAAACTGACGATCCTTACGGGCACATCAATCTCTTACAACCGTACAACAATATTTTACATCTGCACACCAGTCCTTCACATTGCACACCAGAGGTCCGCACCTTGATGGGCCCCGCAGCTTCACTGGAGCAGAAGACGTGCGCCAGGTCGGCCCCGCAGCGCAAGGCGGAGATGCCGGCAAAGTACGGCGCTCCGGTGTACTCCAGAGACCCGCCAACGATCCCTATGCGCCCGGCCTGGCCCTGGGTGTGTGCGGGGGACAACAGTTTCTAACTAATTTTCAGTGCTAAAGACAGAGGTGGGCAGCGCTACTTTGAAATGTAGCGGCCACTACATTTCAAAGTAGCGCTGCCCAGCTCTGGCTAAAGATCACATAAATAGCTACTCATTGCGGCATTTGGGTGCGGGCTAGCGTTTCTTCATCCTTACGTTTTCTACGGATAAGCCAACAAAATGCTGCTTGCAGGCATTCCCTCATATTCAGGAGCAGATCGAAAGTCATGCAAACATATTCCAGAAAAATTACTAGCATTAGACCATAATCACAATTTTCTTTGTGGAACCCATGCACAGTATCGCTAACATACATTTACCATTTGTGACCTCTCAGGGGGCGTAGAATAAGCAATGTTAAGTTTATCCATCGCACGCTGTAGGGAATGGTGAATTCAGGAAAAAAACGGAAAGATTATTGTTGAGACCCCGAGATAGCACTGCTAGGTTACCCCAGCCATAGATAGGCCTTTAGGACTTATCTTTCTTGCCTACTTGACTTCTTTCAATTTTCAAGCCTGCTAGGTTTTTTCTTCTTCATTCTTAACTTCATGTTTCTATGCTCAAGCGATCCTGTGCGAGAACATGCACTGCGCATAGATTTCCCGCTCTCTATGGCCCTTATTAACCCTTAAATGCACCGTGTATCCTAAATGATACAAACTAACAATTTGATGGAATAACCGGAAGTCTCGCCTTGTATTATATATGGTACGACTAGCAATTTAGATAAACAGAAAAATTTTTCAATCTGATTTGATCTTCGGGTTTACTCGCTCATTATAATGTAGAATTGGCCTCACATATTTTTTTATCCTTTAGATAAATACGTGCATTCAAGGGTTAAATGGTATCAAAGGTTCCCTATCGTCTTGATAGCTACTGAATTTTCAAAGTTAAATTTCAAATGTTATAAATTTGCAATCATGCTACAATATCAAAACTCTTTTAAACATTTTAAACATTGGAAATTTTTTAGCAATTTTATATCAAAGGCAAAATACTCACCAGTAAACTTTCACGGCGTACTGGGTGTCACAAACAAGAACTGGTTATAGTTTTTAATCCCGCCATATAATAATAGCCCAGGATTGCTCAGTTGGTTGGTCTGCCCGTCTCTCTGCCACGCTCTCAAGGATTTAGATAGGAGAAAATTCCTGGATTCATATTCCTAATCAGCAACACTGTCAAAGGGTTGAGCAAAAATCAATGTTATTTCCAGTATTGCAGCATCCGCTCTATTACTTCACTGACACGCACTCTGACCTTGTGAGCCGAGGGCGCCAAGGGCGGAATGACGGCGCTGACGGCCGTGAGGAGCTGGTTGGGGGTGTGGGCGCTGCTGTAGTCTGAATCCATGCTGCTCGTTGTTCGTCCAAACGAGCACCGCGCGCTTATGAGATTTGAAGAAATGTAAGAAAGAGTCTGTGGTACCTCAGTGATACTGAAAAGATAACACTGCAAAACTGTTATGTTATATTCCGACTGATAAGAAACACGTGCTTAATAAACACAGTAATGTGCAGGCGTATACAAGATAATGAACTGAAGTGGTTCATAATGGAAAAAAGAATGTACGCGGATTGATAACGCTACTCTCGTCTTTCATTTTGAAGGACGAGGGGACTCTAAATAAGTCAAATTGTACATTCAGACAACAAAATAAGAGGTTTGAAAAGTGAACTCAATGCGTGTACGAGGGTCCCCTGAGGAGCCAGTGCAGCAGGGCCCAACAGCAGTTGTCAAAGCTGCCTCTGCTCTGTGCCGACACGCTGTGTGTTCTCTCGCACTCATTTAGAGGGCAGAGCGAGGGCGAGATCAGGCCTGTGTAGTACGCGAATACTGAGCCAAATTCTCACGTCGTGTTTTCTTTGAACAAGGAAGATTGAAATCCTCATTCCTCGCGTTTCTCGCGCACCTTGCCAGTATTTATAAGACATTTAAACGGTTTATATTTTACGTCAACATTAGTTTTTGATTTTAAAGAAAGTTTTTGGCATCGCTTTCCATATTTGCCTCTCACATAGTCTAATTTTCTACAAATATGTCTGTTCTAACACATTCAATAACGTTTCACGCTTACAAAACATTCGCGACAAAAATTTCGACAAAAAACGCTCGTAATTTGGTATTAAAATTTTAATTTCGAAAATTGTAGGTTCTAGACGACAATACTAAAATAAAGAGACGCAAGAGAATGAAAATGATTAGGCTACAACCATAAGGTCACCAAATGGAAAATTATTCCATTGAATAGAATTAAACTCGCATTCATGCCAAACATTCACAGAATTCCTGCACAGAATTTGCCACACTGCAATACTTGCAGCATGTTAAACAGATGAAATAATATCTTCGCCGAAACAAAATCTTTATTTGTGAGCGGCACTAAAACAAAGGAAGCTCCTACAATTTGAATATCAGAGTTATGACAACCACATCAGTAGCAGTGCCACAATTTCAATTACAAGTCTGGTACGTTGGTGGCGAATGTTGCAGCTTCAAGCTCACTCTAAGTAACAAGAAAGAAAGAAAAATAGTTTATTCCAAGGTTGTTCACATACAAAGTATATACCTTTTGGTTTTTCAATTAGTAAAATTACAG
>VOMN01129357.1:0-50511 GCA_014899125.1 Orchestia grillus | reverse complement strand
TTAATTCAAATATTCATCAAACGAAGAAGCACACAACAAGCAGATCATAGGAATATATGTATTTAGAAGCCATAAAAAGGCTCTTACTTGATGACAACTCTGAAATAACCTTTTTTCTTCAACAGTACACAGCTTATGCGCACACTTAGCAACGAAATTATAGGCACACGTGACAAAATTTCTGACGTAATCTTTCAAGCAGCATGTGTTTTCCAAGTTCATAGCGTGTAGGGGTGTTAAAAATACTCCTTTAGTCGTATTCATATTAAACGATTCAACGTGAGTCGTTTTGACTCACGCCGAGTAGTTTAATATGAATATGAATACGAATATAAGAGTACTTTTAACAACATTTACACGCTAAGAACTTGGAAAACACATGTCAAAGCTCAATATCTTTCTCGATTATTAGAATTTATTGTTCGCGAGAAGCCGGGCTTGCCATCTTTTAAGTCAGAATATTCGAAAAGAAACAACCTTCTTGATTTCAAGAAGGATTGATTGCATCCAACAACAGTTTAGAAACAACACGCAAAAAGGTAAATAGGCAAAAATATTTCGCTCGCAGCAACAATGTAATCGCTCCTGAGAATTCATAGTATTTCAAATTGTAGTGTGTTTACGGTTATATTGTGCTTGGAAAACATACCATGGCTGCAGTGCTTTCATTCAATGAAGCTGTTCAATAATTTAGATAGCTCCAACAAAGACGCTGCAGGGACGAAAGAGTCATAATTGTCTTGCTTATGTGATGGGAAGAAAGGAGCTCGGCGGTTGCTGTTGACAAAAGATTTTTGACTTCATCACGTTAGTACACAGTAGCGGCAGCATTACTGCTGATAAAATATCTTTGTTTCATCAAGATATGAAATAGTGAAGAGATCATTTTAAAACTCATAATTTTACTGAAGTCTGCATCACAATCCATAGATTCCTTTATAGATATTCGGGTATTCCTGCCCAAGCCACACTGGTGTGCCGCCATCTAGGAATATCGAGTTTAGTCTTCATTTCCTTTGGGAAATATTTCCGACCGGAAATTGACCCCAAGGCCTTCCGAACTAGCGGCAAGAGCCGACATTAAAGGTGATATCGCTTATGTGACCGCTGAAATCCATCATACAATGTTTTCATCCACCGAATTTGTACACTAAGTGGCGAAATTGATATGAATTGCGAGATTTTGCGATTCTCAACAGTGAATTTACACAGTTTTCTCCCTGAGACACCCTGAGGAAATATACTGTCTACAAAACGAAGGGTGAAGTGAAAACTAAGTTAATCTGAGTACTTCGCTCTCCATCACACAGAGCAGGCCTTCCTGAGCAGCGTTCCAGCCGGGAACCGGAACATCGAAAAAATCTATTTCCTCCCAGTGGACGATCAGGCGTTGCTTGTTGCAGCGTCGTAAAAGCTCGTACATTCCGCATTCCGGGAAAGTTGATAGAATCATGGAAAATTTTATATTCAAAAACGGGTTTTTAATTTAGGGATCAATTGAGCAATTGTGTGGAACGCTTACCAATTTTTCAGTGTAATTCTTTCATAATCTCAACAGTTCTAAAAATGGTTTCCAAGCCGTGTTTCCCTTTGCATCTTAACTTAATTCTCAACACGTTGTGATATTCTTTTCCTATGTGTATTGTATTTTTGTTGAAATTCTGGTGGAACAAAACAAAAACGGAAGCCTAGAGCCCCACCAAAACGTTCAGAAATGAACGAGGATTTTTGAGAACACCGGTCATCAAATATGCTTTTAAATTGGGGCTTATGCCGCTCTAAATAACTCTCAAAAAGCTCTTTTGTCATCTATATGCAAATGAAGCGAGGACACTGAACACGAAAAAGTGCCCCATCATAAACAGGCTTCTTCTTAATGACAGAAAAATTATAATTCTGGCGCTGAAGCGAGTGTATTTTTCAGCGTTCAGTAATTATTATTTCAGTCCTCCCATTGGCATCCTGTGCGAAAAGCAAGAATTTCCATGTCGTTCAATAGACATTAAAATTTCAGGGAAAATGCAGGCGCTTTTTCGGGTCTATTCAGCAGATCGCGAGAGCGTTGGCTCATTGATGGCCGCTCTGTAAAGGCCTCGGTTTTTAGAAGCTGCCGCTGAATCCACTGAAAACTATTTCAAAATTACTCGATTTATGTACTGTGTGAGACGGCAAACGCAACTCCATGAGCACGCGACGAGTATTTTATGTTTTCAACTCATTTACGATGTGTAAAAGAAGATAGATGTGAAGTTACCTGATGTCGATGTCTCCAGGTGGTAAAGGTACTTAAAAAGTCCTTTCCATATTTCTTATGCCTGACATTGTCAATAGGGAAATTGATAAATTTGCCTGTCAAAACACTCTTGAAAATTACCGCTTAATACCACTCTCAAGTACTTACAGCCCGATAAATAGCGGAACTGTACCCATAAACTGAGAGTTATATAAGTACCAACGTGAAATACATTGCCTAATGAATAAAAACTGAACTGGAAAATTAATTTCACATCACTCCAGAGGTAAGACCATTAACGTATCATAGACATCGTACACGAAGGGAAACCTACAATCTCTTCCATAAATTCAGACTGATACGTCAACCGAAGGGCAACATTGTGTGTACTTTAAACTAAGGGAACTGCCCATTATGAGTCCCTGAAATAGAGACGCCACTTTATTGGTGATGTAATCAGTGAACAAGCTGCAGAATTGAAGCGTTAAACACAAGAGCTCTTTGTTTACACGCCTTTTGTTTCCCACAATTTTTGGCAGGCTCAAACTCTGTTGGCTCGAGCATTTTTCTTTTGCCAAAATGAGACTTTTTCTGAGCAGGGAATTAATTTTATGCTTTTTTAATTTGAGCACATTACTGAGATAAAAGGCGCAATTTTCAAGCGCAAAAATTTCATCACGTAGACGAAGAGCTAAGAAAGGCTTGAAAAAGAAGGAAGAATAGTAGTTGAAAGTTCACTGCAGAGACAACCGCAACATTCATGATGTACAAGAAGTATTACAAAATAGCAAGCGTCTCTTTAGAAACATTTTTCCCCTGAGCTTGTTGACCGATTCAAATTTTTTGGTTGATCGACAACATTTTTCTCTACCGCGTGATGGTAATGCCAAGGGTTAAGTTGTGGAAATGTGTATTGCTTAGGAATTACAAGGAGATTTAACGGAGTTGACACTCTCATCAACAGAACTCTCAGTTCAGCGGAGTTAAAAACAATTGGGATGTTTGAATGTACCCAAATCGGTTTATTTTAGATAGTAAGCCCAAGTATTTGAGTTAGAATTCTCTTTAAGATAAGTAAATGCTTAAATTAATAAAAAATGTCTTGCGATGTTGCCCACAGGTTCACCATTAACAGATCGCTACTCCCCCATTTTCGCCTGTTCATGCGAGCGGCAATGACAATATAAAAAATACAAAGATTCACAAAAAATATATACTTTTTTTTAAATATGGTCTTTGCGTTATTACATATTTATGTTGTCTCTTGAGCGAAAGTTGAGTTCTTTCATGGTAGATTTCTTGGAATCTTTCTCACACGAATTTGCAGCTTCTTGTTTGGAAACATTTGTTGCTGCAGTTACGATAAACGCTAGTTGAGAGTTTTTGTAAGGGATAAATTTTCACTAAATTTATCGTCCATAATATTTTTAAGAATTGTTTTAGTGATGGACTAAAATTATAATTCAAAATATGTGGTGAGGTGAACTTGAATCGATTATTCTTCGAAAAGTACTCTCTCTGTGAAATAATTATTTGACAATATTTTGTCGCTTCTCTAACCGTATAAACCAAGGTAAATGGAAAATTTTGCATTTCGTTTGTCGTTGATAAAAATTTTCAGCATCAAGCAAAAAAATTAAAATCTGACGTTACGTTGAAGAATTAGTTACTATCAAAGAGACAGTTCGATTTTTGTGAACTACCCTGACACCGGGCAATGATTTGCAGCATGCACCAAATCTGATGACATTGATAATCAAATCAGGAAAATGTGAAAGCTGAAAAACAGATTTGAGGACACCAGCGGTCATGCAGCAAGAATTTTCAAGTAGTGTACGAATTCATGCAGAACGAATTTTCAAGTCGTGTACAGAATCATGCAGTACGAGTTTTCAAGTCGTGAACAGATTCATGCAGTACGAAACGTAGCACCAGCGACAGCAATGTCCCTGATGTTCAACGGACTTGGCATTGAATGTAGGCGTCGCCAAGTGTGAAGAGAAGGTTGTCCAAAATTTACAGAAAATGCAAGACTACGAACTTGAAAAAAAATATTATGACGTATTATTTTTTAACGTTTTCAGAGTTTTATGAGTGACTCACAATGGATGACATAAAAATATTTGAATTGTAACAAACATGACTCACTGATGTAATGATTTAAGATCTTTGATGTATTTGTTCAATGAGATGAGCATTGAAACGTCGCTAGAACGAAGACAGTGTTGCCCCATTGATATTTGACGACTACTACGTCACTTCAACGAAAGCTGAGTTCCCAAACCTCTAACTGGATCTGTGCTGTATGGATTTAGGATTCAGGACATGGATTTAGGGGAAAAATAAGGTCTCATTAGGGGAAATATGAAGTTTTCGTAGTGGATATCTTCCTTGTGTTTGCCGTTCTCGTAGTCATCCTGTGAACGTTTCATTCATTTTCAGTACAAATGTTTGCATTCGTGCTGTCATTTTTTGCAAAATTCGGAAATTTTTCAGGATCGGAATTGGAACAAGTTACGACCTTCTTGGAAAAACTTGGGCTTTGCATCATCCTCTACACAAAGTTTTCTTCTAAAATCTTTCCAAGATTGTTAGTTCTTGCTCTCGTTTCAGAATACTATTCTACGAGCAAATTTCTTCTGCTAAAACGACTCATTCAGAACCATGGATGGAGTGCATTTATAAGAAAATACTACCATTTTCATTCCTGCCGACGCAAAATTATTGAGTTCACAGCAAAACTTTGTCAACACGCGAGCCTATTTTGTCCCAAGCTCATTTCAGAATATTTCAAGAGCTACGCGTCTTCCAGAAGTGATGAGAAATGGCAGCCTTCTATCACCGTCGCTCCTTGCCCTCCCATCCCCAAGAAATTTCATTTTTGGCCTGACATTCATTAGGAAAGGGTCCCGTTCAAAGAACGTTATTCAAACAGGCAAAAATTGTCTCGTCAGCAATTAGGCAGATACGAAGCAGACTCTCACTGTGGGCGTCGGTGCTGCCAGCTCTGCCCGCTAAGCTCTTCGTTTGATGTCGCGCAAGTTTGATGGCAAAACTTCGTGATGTTCGACGCAACTTTTCCGCAAGCCACTCGCAAAAAGCTCTCGTGCCTCATTAGCATAGAAATGGCGAGAAGATTCTTCGATTACACGAGTTTTGCGTACGAGGCATTTCGTAGAAAAATTTACGTCTATTCAATGTCTTCGACGCTAACTATTCCTCCAGAGGAAATGAATGAAATATTTTGACAGTCAAAACTGTTCGTAGAAGTTAAGGAATTTTGCGTACAGGTGATGGTGTGTTACCCGAGCCCTCTCTCTCTATATATATATTTATATATACAGATATACACAGAAGAGTTATTCACCTATTTTGTGAAGATGAGAAAACACTTATACAGCAGTGTATTTTTTTGTTTTGCTCGTCACAGCTTGAACTCAAATCTTGAAATTATTGAGTGTGGACATTGGAAAAACTGTTTACCTGCACCTCCGCTCCATAACATCAACCTATTGATCGTGTCTCAGAGGAATCTCTGGAGGGAGGTCGAGCGTCCAGACTTGTCGAAAATACGTCACAAACAAAAATAGTACTTCTATTTCTTGCAACCAAGGGCAGCTCGCAGCTGACATTTACCCCGATCACTTTCCAAAATAATGATGGTTAGGGTAGACATGGAACTGAAAAAATATTCAAAAACGATCAGGCTGTGGAAATGAAGCAACACATGTCCCAGAAGATCAAACTCAACGTAAAACGAAAAATGCATGGATGTGACATGGTAACTAAATCGACCTGAAAAAAAACACTGAGAGATCTCCAAGTCTTCGGGGGGCCAAATTATATGTAGTATGCCCCCCCCTTTCCGCCCCCATTTGTACCGTCTTGGGGCCGAACCCCCGTTTTTCTTTTCCTGGAGCCGAAACCAATGCAAGTGGAGAAATTTTTCATCATATTTTCGAAGAGAACTTTTAAAAAAGTGCCAATTAATGAAAAATGACATCGTAAAAGTTTGAGTTCGATGGGATAAAGCTAAAACTTGCCAAAACAGCCCAGAATTTCTGATATTCGAAATAAATGCGTCTTTTTTTATACCTTTTAGCTGATGAATCGCTTCTAAATAGTATAAAATCCAACTGAAATTTAGCCAATCGCAACATCACGCATGTTTTCAACTTCTTAGAGACTCGCGTTGAAGAAATTCGACCCAACATCGCTACCTCGTGACGTGACACCCGCACTCACTTTTATGTACTTCCGTATCTCCTAGCCCTGCTACAGTCGTGGCCACGAGGGAGCAGTTACGGAGATGAGGGATCATTTAATTCCCGCTATCATGATAATAGCCCTCCTGTATTTATACATAGCAGTAGAGGCGAGGAAGCATGCAATTCTCTCCCTAGATCGTCCCATAAATTTGCAATAGGGTTCAAATCTGGAGATTTTGGGAGCTCATGTAGGAGACTAGTATACGCGCCACGAGAAAAATGACGGGATTTAATATAACTTATTCTTAAAATGAAAGAATTTTCTCAGAAAAGCTCCTTCCCATGATGTCCTTTCAAGTTAAGTACTTATAAAAAAATATTTTAACCAAATACTGTCAAGTCGAATTCTATTGAAGAAGAGGTTTAGATTCCCTTAGATTACATTAACTTACGATACGAAATACAGTATCCTATCTACGACCATGCCACATATCAGTCACTCGCAGTAATTCTTTAATGGTGTCGCATAAAAAGTATTACAGACAAAAAATTATTCATAAATGCACGACGGCTACTAGTATAATGAAGGATATCAATTTTTTTCTACCACTTTCATGGACGACTATGGAAAGCAGTACTGCAAGCGGAGCTGATATACAGCAGTGTCATAGATAGGATACCGCATATCGTATCGTAAGTGTGGGTAATCTCAAGGAAGCGACAATGTTGGCTCTTATTTAATAGAATACGACACGATGTTATTTTGGATAACATTTTATAACAGTAGTTGACTTCAATGGATACGATGAGGAGCAGTTTCACTGAAAAAATCCAATCATTTTAAGGATAACTTATAGTAAATCTCGTCATTTTTCTCGGGGCGCGCATACTAATCTCTTATGTTAGCTCCCAAAATCTCCAGATTTGAACCCTGTTAAAAACTTATGAGACGGTCTCGTGAGAGAACTGCATGCTTCGTGTCCTCTTCCGTCAACATTGGCAGATTTAGGCCAATGAATGCAGTATTGCAGGCCAAATTTAAATGAGAGTTATCGCTCGAGCTCGTATCACCAATACCGCTCTGGGGGCAGGTCTAACGTGCTCGTAAAATGGTCCAGTAAGTGATTAAAGTGGCCAAATTTTCAGTCCTTCAGTTTATATGAAATAATATAAAAAATAAAGCAATGTGTATTCGCATTTTATATATCTATTTATTGATGGATTTATTCTGTTCTATCGTGTTCGCAACGGAAATATAACTCGGAATTGCGTCAAATCTTACAAAAATAACATTCAGTAATTTTCTAGTTAAAATTATGGACAATTATTTTTATTATCACTGTTTTTGTTATATTCATGCTACAGCTTTGATGTTTGTCTATAAAAGGGAAATTTTTTTGCACTTTTTTTCGTTTATTCCATAAGTAAAGCTTATAGAAGTGAATCGTACCTGGAAAATATGGAAACACGCATTGAAAAAACCTGCAATTAGCCCTAAAATGAACGCAGAGGCGCAGGGAGGCTTTAGCACAAGAGGAGATCTAAATCAAGACGGCAACAGCACGGCAGCGACGCCACACAGCGTCGCAGGACCGCTTGGTCTCTTGCTTGGCTGGTCTCTCCGTCTCCCTTGTCGATATTTATCAGAGAATACTGCTCTGAGAATTGAGAATACGATATTAAATATTGCTACGTTTAATGTTACCGCAAATCAAATTTGCTCTCGGATAATTGATGGGTTTGGCCAATCCATTTCTTTATTTTACACGTCTATGTGCACAGATCTGTACTACCAGGATCTTTTCATTCATATCTGTTGCAAACGGAGTTCACTTTGGACCATTCTGAGCTAAATAAAAAGTTAGCTCACTCTGCTAACTACACAAATTACTATTTAATTTGTAGATGTCTAAATTAGGAAAATTAAGGAATGAATTAAAGTTCAGTTTCCTTATTCGTTTTAGAAGTAGAAAGCGGCGTTGCATGATGCTGCATTGGTGATGAAACAACGTGATGAAATAACAGAGCAGCTAGTTTCGAAGTAAAATATATTTTTCACGCTCTACTGATATTTCTGCTGTGTCAGCAATGAATTTTTCATATCACATAAAACAAATCATAAAATTCTACTTATCCCCAGAGAAAAAACGTGTCACCCTATTATGTCAAAATTTATTGCATTATAGAATTTCTCGTTTGGTTTTGTTGTTTTGTTGCTCATGATGAAATATTTCGAATTCCTGACACCTAGAATATTTTTAGGCCTAAAATGAAATTTTTCGAGAGAAGTTGGGTCAAACAATTAGAATTTACGGCGAAGTCAAAAATCTTGCACTCCAACCCTACAGCACGATCACGAGGCAGATAAAGCGCAGTATTGATCGCCGGCTCACCCCACAACTAACCCCACAAACAAAAACCTCATAATAAATCACTCACTCGTATCGGACGAACACATGCAAGTCATGTTCCTAAGTGAGCCTGCGACAACTGATACCAGCAAAGTCTACAAGAAGATGGGGAAATCTTACGAGCAAAGTCTACAGGAAGATGGGGAAATCTTACAAGCAAAGTCTACTAGAAGATGGGGAAGTCCTACGAGCGCACCAGAAAATGGGAACTGCAATGGCAAAAATGGTGTGCAGCAGATGACCGATCTTGAGCTCTAGCTCAGGCCTGGTACTTTACTCTACCTATAGCGAGCGTGTTGCGAGTGGAAGTAGGTATGGATGGCACGTTGTAGAGCACGCATCAATGAATTAGAAAATCTCGGGCACAAATGAGAAAAAGAACTTTCTGATGTACACTGGTCAAACCCCTGCCTGCAAAAATAGAGCCGTCTAAAATGCACTTACCTGCGAAAATATCGGAAGTTTTTTGTTGGATATTTGCGTTGCAGGAACACGAAGGCCGGCCCGTGAGAGCTCCGAGCAAAAAATTTTCCGCAGTTTAGATCTTTTTCTTCGATGGAGGAGAGAGAAAACGCTGTAATGCCTTTTCGCTTTCGTGCGGTTCGCTGAAAAACTCACGAGTGCCGTGTATGGAAATTCTTCATTCAGTACAAAAAATAAAGGGGTAGTGTAATTCAATCTGCCATGGTGGAAAAAGAAATCGCCAGTCATGCAAGGAAGTGCCGATTCCTTCAGGAGCGGGGGAACTATGGACGCAATTGTATGCAAGGGTGTGCTGTGAATGGGATGGTTGTGGGGAGAAGTTCAAGTGCTGTCATCGGCACTAAATGATGATCAGTAACAGCCCTTGCAAAAATTTAGCTTCGGTGCCGAGAATGGTTACATTGAAATATTTACATGTTTTTTTACAAAATTAAACTTATTACTATTCGTCGTTTTCGCTGGTGAACTCAATATATTCATTGACGATGACATTCACCCCAACTTCTAATTATAAAATTGCTTCATAACTTTTTTGTTTGACTGTCATGTCCTGACCTATCACTTTCGGATCAAACGGTAGGGCCGAGTTGGATACCTTTTCTTACATAATCATCCTGACTTGCCTCTTCGACGAGATGAACTAAAAAATTACTCTTCAAGCTCCTCACTATCCTGAGCATGCATTTAGGATTGGGTTGTGGTGAACGAGGTAACTAAAGCGAAGGATTAACTGTTCCTTCGCGTACATCATGTCTTACCAGCATGCGTACGATCTTCTTCGTGAATTATTGTACATATATCTGTTCCAAACAACTGCTAGAAAGCTGTGCATAGAACATTCAAATCCGCCCTGTTTTACATACCGTGCCCAGGGCACCAGGTGGGGCACCAGGTGGGTCACCAGGTGGGTCACCAGGTGGGGCACCAGGTGGGGCACCAGGTGGGGCACCAGGTGGGGCACCAGGTGGGGCACCAGGTTGGGCACCAGATGGGGCACCCGGACCTAATTTCCTGTAGCAGTGTTTCTCTTCTTGAAAATTCGACGAGCACCTTTAGGGCATTTTCTGATAATTTTATTTTTGTTTATCTTCAGATGAAGCGCAAGTCACCGTATGCACAATGACCCACTTCTTCTAGTTACTTTATTAATTAATGTTTCTTTTTGTTTTAGAATGATGGGATTTGAATATTATTGTTCATGTACTATAATTATTCATGAGATATCGAATGCCCATAAAATGTAGAATTCATAAGACAAAAGTTTAATTAACAAGCAGCCCTCTATGTAGAAGGTGATGTTGTACAAACAACATATGCGGTTTTAGATATCCTGTAAAGCAATGATTTTTTTCGGTATAATGATATTTTTGAAAGTATCCAACACGGTTCAGTGGAATCATTTGCTCAAAATCACCACTGTTTTTTTAGCAGTGTATTGTTGTTGCCTCGCTAAATTTGTCCCCAATCTATCATGTTATCGAAAGATTCTTACTTCTGAAAAACGATTAGAAATACATTCATTAGAGAGTGATATGAAATTTGGAATGTATGAAATAAAATATTAGGCTCATTTTAGGAAATAAGGTATTTCCTTTAACTCCTAAATGAATGCGTTGGAAAGTTATTTGACTCGCGCTTCTCAATTATAACGAGTATTTTTATTGTTCTCAATTGGGAGTTATACTGCATATTTACTAAATGGGAAATGGGCAAATAAGTTTCCCACAACATACGAGTATTTCCACTCCAACGCCCGCGAAATTAGTTTAAAGTAGGCCACTTTTTTCGACATGACAGACAAAATTTACGATATGAATTGGCGAAAACTCTCCATTCGTAAAAGAAAAGTAGCCCAAGCCCTGTCACTCAATCGGACCTTCCATCAAGGATGCACGAATTACACTTGTCACGCTTCCCACATCGCTTCATTCGATGGAAAAGAAAGCACCCAATAACACACAGAGAATGCGCAAGCGGCCGCGTACCGGAGCGTGTCTGAAGTTTCCTTGTGTTGCCGCTTTAGAGGGAGCGCATCTGCGTGTTCTCACAACATAAGATCGCATTGAGGGTCTCAATAAACCTTCACTAGCATCGTTACGCCCGCCTTGAGCTCCCAGAAAGCTTTCCGATTCCCAAGAGAGCGCGAAAAGGTCGCCACTCGAGCCAGCGGAGCGCCCAGAGCTGTCACTTGCGGTAATACTGTCTCTGATGCACTGCGAGGCGTCTGCGTCGCCCTCTCTGCCGCCCGCCCAATACCGGCGGTGATACAATTCGATTTCGTCCCTTCCTCATCGGACATGAGATGTATAATTTCAGAGGTGCGGGTAGTACGGCAGCACGGAATGCTCTGGCCGTTTCCTATACTTGTTTTGCGGTTCCGCACCTCTAGATGCGAAGGTGTTTGAGAAAAATGATTTTCCATTGTATTTTATTTATTTCGTATTGTAAGAGATGGGTGATTTATCTTTTTAGGGTGTATGTTCAAGTTTATTAATGATGTAAAGCAGAAAATTCCCGAGGAAGTTTTCAAAATATATCAAAAGAAATGATTCTATGCTCTTTACCGACTGCCAAGTTTCTCGAATTTATGTTGTAATGTCGGATATATTTAACGTAATACCAAATTAACTAGCAAATTCATGTCGTAAATAGTGCAATTTTCCAAATTAGGCTGCTTGTGCGAAAGTTTGAAGCGGCTCAGCGCGGGCGGAAACAGCTAGAAGTGTACTTTCTTGTTGAAACTGTGATGCCAAGGCAAGAAATTGAATCTTCACAGTTGAGTGAGCTTTGCGTTTATTAAAATCAGTCTACGTTAGAAGAAATGAACGAGGAAAAGCGTTCATTCAGTGAAACTTATTGATGAACCGTACAATGGTTCAATTTTATAGCACGAAGTTAGCATTTCAAATTAATTGCTGTGATACAAGGCCAAATTAAGTTACAACTTCTCCTCTCGCTGTCATTCAGTCAACACCAACCGCATAGAAAATGTGCGAATACACGAGTGTGAATGGGAAAATTGTTTCGTTGAAATTTTTAGGCATTAAGTAAATGACTTCCATTAAAAATTAAAATACTAACATTATGAACAATAATTGAATAAGAGGTACATTTGAACACTTACGCTGCGAGGGACACAGCCTAAGAACTATATGAGCTTTGTATTTGAATTCATAACACTGTGCACAATAATTTGAATTCATAGTACTGTGCACAATAATTTGAATTCATAGTACCGTGCACACTAATTTGAATTCATAGCACTGTGCTTAATAATTTGAATTCATAGCACCGTGCACAATAATTTGAATTCATAGCACCGTGCACAATAATTTGAATTCATAGCACTGTGCACAATACGAAGAGAGAACGCAAGGCTCCGGCTGCCCCTTAAAGAGTCGTACAGCATCGCTCTCACATTAACCGTGATACTTTAGGGCAAGAACGTTTATGTACAGTATTTTGTCGCCTTAAGGTCCTTACTGTAATAAATTTTTCGAACATAAATGTTTTAGAACAATACAACGATCTATACACGGAAGAGCGAAAGCTTGGGTAACAAAACTATAAATGCAGATGAAGAATTCATATTTTATGCATGAAAGTGATATCATTCAATTTCATGCTCGTTTTCCAAAGCGCAATTTTTAAATTCTCTCGTCATGCACGAATATTATGTAAAGAATTTCAGTGGTCTTTAATCTTTCAAAATATGAACTCTGATTTTTAAATCAGAGACAATTGAGATTAGTACTGATCATATCGAGATGTTCCTATCGAAGAATCTCAACGTAGCTAAAATAATAAACAGTTCAAAAATCAAAATAATGACCAGTTATGAATAACCTGAACCTTGAAATCTAAGGGATCGAGTAAATCTGAACAATAGTTACAGTTAAATATCAACGATCATTTCGATATAGAAAAAATTATGCAGACCCGTACTCTATCTTCATTTCCTAAGCAGCAATTGTTATACAAATTAGGAGCATATTTATAAAAATTTGATTATAACAATACCTAAGGAAAGATTAGCATTGTTAAGAATGGGCATGAGAATAAAGGTAATACAAATAGTAGGTGACCTGAGGTCGATCTCGTACATTTTTAGCCAGCTTTAACCACTATGTATCAGATTCAAAATGACGCGTAATACGCGCCTTAAAATCCTTTCACTATTGATGTTCGCATGAACGGGGTTAGCTTACCTATGGCAAAGTGTAAGATTCATGATTAATATTTATTATCATATGAATATTATGGTCACTAATAATTGTTTGACTAACTTCCAAAGGCTACGAACGAGTTAGCTCATCACGAATGCTTGGAAGCGACGAACAATTCTCCATAATTTTCACAGTCAGTCGAGTTTGAACGTCAGTCAGTTAGCCATAACTCGGAAAGACTGATCGAACAACAATCTTGAGAACAAAAAATGTGCAGCGGATCAAAGAGATTAAATTTCGGGGAAAATTATGCCGACTTACGACGTGCAGTTCCAAGCAAAAGTGTTAAATAATACTGGAAAAATAAATACCCGGAATGCTTCTGTTTTCTTCGTTGGGGTTTTAAGCGAGTTTTATTTGTTTTCCCCTTGGCTCCTGCACTGAAAACGAGAGCGAAGCAAAGTGGAGAATGAAGACTTTACCTAAACTATATTTTTCCGAATATTTGTTGCTCATTTCATGTCCACTAAGAGAATAAATCTGTATGCACTATCGGAGAATTTTGTCGTATCTTAAAGCTTCCAGGAGCATTTCCACAGTCTCACGCACAGCGAAGGATCTTAAAAGAATCGGCTATCGTTTTAGTAGCAACTGTTAAGTCATATTGCTAGTTCAAGTTTCCTGTGTGTTTCAAATAGAACAAACTACTCTACTACTCTACTACTACTCTTTCACAAACAACAAGAACCCCTTAATTTGATTCAGTTGCAATAGCTCTCATGATTTGAACGCACTGGTAATTTATACTTTGCATCAGAAAGGAAATAACTCTTTCAGCTTTATACCTTTGAAAACGGGTTCCGAAATACTCGTATCTTCTTGTGAAATGTTCTCTTTCGCTCCTCACCCAACAGCGTCCTCAGTGGCCTATAGTGCTCGAGTTCTGCCTATGGCTGAGTATGAGTTCAAAATTATTAACAATTACCCGAACTAGTGTAGTGACAGACTTCCTAAGAGAAAATTTGTGTCCCTGCAATATTGAGTTTTTCTCAAGCGTTGTCGTGAACTTTTTAGGCACATAAATAGAACATGGCTTCGTCTTGTACTGCCCAAAAGTGTTTCTGTTGAACATCGAGAGCGAAAAACGAAAATCATGTTTTTCGTGCGAGCGAAACCGGTCCGTGCAGGAGAAAATATTTGGGTGCTCCCAGAAAAAAACACCCTTCCGTTACTCATTGAAGTCAAATTTTCGCGTTCCATTCATGTGTGATAATAATCGTTAAAACTGCCAGTGCATTGCTACTCTTTGATGTCATTTTGGACTTCTTATACAACCATCTTTCATCGAGTTTCGATGATGATCTCCTTTAATGAAATTGAATGCTAATTATTTTGTACTAAGTAATGTGTGAGAATTTTCGGCTGGGAGTTTGCTCATATGGAAATCTCAGTGCATACTCACTCGCCTCTATTTCCTTAAATTATGGAAATTTAGATGATTTTATGTTTGTTTTAATGAATTTATGTAAATGACCGCGGGCAAAACAACGGCGATGGAGGCGAGCCTTTTTGATGTTCTCCATTTAATTCTCCATTCTTTCATATTTATCTCAGAAATTCATAATTGATTGTTCATTGAAATCAAGTGATGAGCAGAATATATTTTAGTGTTTTCACCTCTGAGCAACATTCCATAGGTGGAAAAACTATGATAAAGAAAATATAAGAAAATAACTCGTTGAATATAAGAATGTAAAATTAAAAATTTTCCATAGGTCTATCGCGATAAAATTTATTGATTACATATTCTTACATAAATTTCATCACGTTTACAGCTCTCTTAAATATTCTTTGACTTTGAATTAATCTTATGTTTTTAGAATAAATATTTATATCCCTCTATTCTAAAACGGCACTGTATACGACCTTACCAAAATAAATAAATATACGTAGCCTTCCACTCTGTCCTATTATTAGGAAAATTGAATCATCCATTCAAACTATCAAACATTGACGTTAACACACGTTCACTCACAGTTGAACATCTAATGCAATGCACGTATTTTTCAGTGGAAAAGTCACGAGTGAAATTTCAGAGCTCGACCGAGTGACGCTGAGCACGGCCGTGACGCGTCGCGGCTAGGGTGATGCCGTCATCGAACTCCTAAATAAGGCAAACCTAAAATACACTTCCATGCGATGAGGTGATTTCCCAAGGCACGTCACACTCGAGTTCACAGAGACTCGAATTAATCACACCTAGTGCATGTTTTGAAACAGTGTTGTCGTCGTTATTTCAATCGCGTGTCGTGCGAGGTTCTAACTCAACACGAAACAGACATCGAGTTTGATCTCGAAGGATCAGGTTTTTGCTCCACCCCTGCAGTGTTGCAGATCACGGCATGGTCTCAAGGGGAAGTGTTGGGATGTCACGAGCGATGTTGCAGGATTTCTGCTCCTAGACAACCTTCTTGTTCCAGCCGTTCTCCGTCCAAAGAAGGCATCACTCCATCATTATGCATGCAGTCCCCATAAGAAATATCTTCAAATTTCGCGGATAAATGCAGTTCACCAGATATTGTGATCCTATTTTCATGTGCTGCAAAAAATTTTGGAATATACTTTGTATAGGTTTAAAAGATATGAACGGATGACAGTTGAATCTTGCGGGTATTATGCAATTAAACCAAAATTTACACGCAAATTTTTAGGCACATCTTTTGAAAAGAATTTAATTTATTGGACGAAGTAGGAATGAAGTAGTAAGTTGTTCGAAAACTTGCTTCAAGAAAAAATATTGGCAGAGCATTATTTCGAGCATTGAACTATTGAGCATAATTTTACTTCTGTGTTGAGTGTGAATTGCAAAGTCAACGAATAAAATTACCCTGACGTTTCTCTGCAGATTGAAGCACATTGAGTGAATGTTGCCCCAACTTCCAGGTCAAGACAAAGATGAACCTTGGCTCCCTAGACGACGAGTTCCTAATCAAGACGAAGATGGACCATGGCTCTCTAAAAACCAGCCCACTTCCAAAAGTGTTTTGACAAATCAATTGAAAGCACTCTACTCTATTCTACACCACTCCGTAGCCTGATGGAAAATTTCAGGCGGAAATATGATCCAGGAAATAAGACTTGGGATTTACGTTGTTCCTCCGCAAATTCTGTTTGTCACAAATGAGAGCAGGTAGAGTTGCTAGCTACCGTGATCATGTTTTGCGTGTATGTTCAATTTAAAGCAATCTGAAACTCAAAATTTCCGATGGAATTCAATAATGATAAATTTCAGATGATCAGACAATTTTATCCGCCGATGCTGTGGGTGAAAGTGTTCTTTCGACTGACGGTAGTGTTAGGAAACCAAATATTTCTTTACACTAGACTGGGCACAAGCCCACAACTTCAGAATATCTTGTACGAAGCACAAAAAAATTTGAGTAATTTTTCAAATGGAACACAGGCCCCCTACAATCCCAAATATCAAGTTGGCAGATTTCTGCTGTGGGGCCCATCTTAGAACAGGTCATCTGTTTTGTTTCATACCCAACCCTTTTGAAAATTAGTGCAGCTTCTCGGTAGGTTATAGGCAGTTCTTCGTAGCGACGGTAGTCTTCTGGCGTATTCTGGTAGTTTTGAGCAGATTTTATACAATGGGTGAGAAATTGGACAGAGGGAGCTTGAAGATCTCACCAGTAATGCTCTAAAGGGGACATGACGACTGCGCCATTGCGTCGTGCCTGCAAAAATTTACTGCGCCGATTTTTAACAGGGAAGCTTGTGTTCGCTCACAAGCAAACTACTCTAACACGTCGAGCTAAACTCGATGAGACTATCTTAGGTTTTTCTTGTGACACAACTGTGGCGCTTCTGAATCCATGGTGGAAGTTAAAAGAAAGACCAATTTTAAAGTTTAAGCGTTGCATTAAATTGTTAATTATGTTCTAACATTCTTCCAACTTGTCGCCCGTCTACGTTATGTTATTTTGAGATGAATTGAAGATTTAATGGACGAGTTTCTACGGCACACTCGGCAATACAAATATTAGACGTCACGCAACAGTTGAAATTCAGACATAGGTGACAGGGCCGAGGATCGTGACGGCAATACAGTTTAGCAGCTTAGAAAGAAAAGTATAAATGCATGAAAGTAATATGCTGTACAGCTGAACTCACCTGTTTTGGCTCCTTTCTAGGTTACAATTGTTTCGATAATAAGCAAAACTGGTTGATTATTTCATTGGTATGTATTTAAATAATCAGCCGAGCAATCGTTTCCTATTTCAGTGACAGTGATAATGCCACAATTATAGTCCCGCTCCAGCCGAACGAAATAAAAAAATTATAAACGTGAAAAATGCTCAGCAATCCGTATAAAAAATATCTCGAAGCGCTGAAATTGTGAATGACGTCATTCACAATTTCATTCGTGCATATGAGTTATGACACTATCATGACACTATCACTTCACCATGCACATGAATCATGAAACTATCATACAAATACAATCATCAGGCTTACAATTTTGTGTATTTTCTTGATAGTGTCATGATTCTAAGCGTAGCTTCATTCCTGTACTGCGAGCACTTTACAGTTCAGGTTATTGGAGCGTCAGGGAGGGTCTAAAGTCGCAGACATTTGCAGAAGTCGTTCGCTGCTTTGTTGCGTCATTGTACATATTAAGGTGCGCCAAAAAAATATATGAGTACGTTAATTTGTTCAACTAGAAATGGTTCACCAAGCCCACATTTTTTCAGTGGTTCACCGAAATGATTTTAGAACGAGCTTCTCGGTGCGATTAAGTTCAATTTAACTTCTTTCGGAGCTTTCGTTATTATTAAAGAAACAGCCTCTCCCGCCGCCGGATGCTCGGGTCCTCGAATGCGGGAAGCTGCGGGGCTCCGAACTGTGCTGAAGAGTCGCCATTTTTGGGGCTCTGGTGGACTTCTCCAGCCTTCAATACCTTCGAAGTACACTGAGCCCCCCCGGGCGACACTGGTGTGCCGCCTCTTTAGGAATATCTCGTTCAATCTTCGTTTACGAAAGAAAGCTCTCCGCTTGGGATATGGAACCCGGGAGTTCTTGCGCTGAAGGCAAGCGCGTTGTCATTTGTGCTATGGAGCCGCTTAAAAAAATGTAAAAATGAAGAATGCGTCATGATTTTGAGTGTCATCCTTGCGCTGCAGCGATAACTTGTCATCAATAAAGAAATGAGTGTTCAAGCCAGACGCTCCGGACAAATTCTGCAAAGTCTGGCTCATTGCGTACAATGTCTCGTGACCCGCATTCTTCAGGCACAGGACTGACCGCACTCAGCTCGGTTTTAATTGAAAAATCGGACTCATTCTCCACTTTGAAGTTTTCTGCAGACATGGATTCTTATTGCAGAGTAACCCATTCAATTTTATTGATTCATTTTTAACGCAGCGTAGCTTGGCCTTCCTGTTGTTTCCTGACGTTCAATGTAATCCAAAAAAGCTCATAAGTTATAGCGGCAACTCGTCTCACAGATTCTGGCGGTAACTTGTCCCACAGATTTTAGCGGCAACTCGTCTCACAGATTTTGGCGGCAACTCGTCTCTCAGATTTTGGCGGCAACTCGTCTCACAAATTTTGGCAATAACTCGCCCCACAAATTCTCTGTCAATCCCGAGCTCTGCAGCTATTATCCTCAACCTCTTCGGAGTCTTCGCAACGTTAGAGGAGGAATTTTTTTCAGTCCGAGCGACTCTAATTTCTGACTCAATATTGAAGCCGGACTTCGAACTATAGGATGGTAAGATTGATGAACTGCTTTCGAATCTTCGTGATTTCTTTGAAAACTTGATCATCTGATTAAGCTTAACATTAACGAGTCATTTATATTCAGTGACAATGAGATCATTCATAATTAATGTTCATTTTATTCTGGAACTGGTTACGTGATGAAATTTCCGTATTTAAATACACACAACAGATCTTGAAAACGTGTCATTGCAATTCACACCGACCCATCTTACATAGATGCGAAGAGAAATATCGTATTTTTCTGTTGCAGGTTGATGATATCGCGTGTGTTGACAACAGCGAATTTCTCCCTGACTGGTCAAAAATTAATTTACAAATCTTCCTTTGAATGGATTCGAAATATACGGGTGAAGAATAATTTAATATCCGAAATATCGTTACTCATAAACTTGTAATAAAGCTTTTCAAGGAACGCACAAAAAACTTAAACTTCGAGCAAAATTTAATTTAGCTTCTTCTTTTGGAATCTGCTTTGTGTTGCTATAGCGGAAGTGTCAGAATCTGGTAGGAGTTGCTATAGAGAAGTGTCAGTATCTGGTAGGTGTTGCTATAGCGAAGTATCAGTATCTGGTAGGTGTTGCTATAGCGAAGTGTCAGTATCTGGTAGGTGTTGCTATAGCGAAGTGTCAGTATCTAGTAGGTGTTGCTATAGCGAAGTGTCAGTATCTGGTAGGTGTTGCTATAGCGGAAGTTTCGGTACAGGCCAAGAAGGTGTTGCTGTAGCAATTTAGTTACATTTCTACCAGCTTACTAGTAATATAGCTGCACTGCGTTTGCTGCAGCTATTTCCAGAGCGAAATAAAAAGAACGTATTGCTCAGAATTTCGAGGAGTGAAAAAATATAGGCATTACTCTCACCTTCCTTCGTAAATAAAACAATTTTTCTTTGAGTGAAGAAAAAGTTAGTGTCGAGTTTCAGCATCGAGATAAACTATTATCCCATCTTGATGATATGACAATTATGCCCTATTGACATTACATAATAACGTCAATGTTGTCATCGAATTTGCATCCATATGTACGTGTATTATCGAGAACCCGTGTTGTCATCAAGAGCAACTCATGCGGGTTTCATACCAGTTTCTGTCCCTGTTTTAAATGGAAAATTGAGCTTCATCTCCACTTGGCAGGAATCTGCATACGAGGCCTTCACTAAATACATTGATACCGTTTGTTTTCATTCATTCAGTCTTCGCTGGTCATGGTTTGACGTTCCCGTTGTTTCGTTGATGTTTAATGTAGTCCACAATACCGTTGTCGAGACCCGCTCTATTCATCAAAAGTGGAGTTATTGATGTTGACTAGGAGTTCATTTTCTTCGCCTTGCAAGAACTGCACGAGGATGATAACGTACGTAGCTACAAAAGAGATTATCTGTTGGAGAGAAGAAAGGTACAGGGTTTTAAATCTCTTTGTTCGTTGTGAGAAGTATCTTCACACAAAGGAGCTAAAACGAACAGCATGATATAGTGCAAGGTAGAAAGTAGTATGTCAAATAGCGTCTGAAATACGCCGTTGAATCCGACACTTTTCAAAACTGAACATTTAAGGTAATATACAATCAAATCTAACTATGATAAACTGCATTATACACAAGTATCGACACTCACGCTCACAACTTTGGACCTGTTCAAGATGAAGAGATTGTAGATTCTGAACTGAGGGCTTTCGTCGAGGAGAAATTTCAATTCCAGGAGCTGTACATTTTTTAAAGAGAAAAGTTATTACATGTATTGTTACAGAGGCATCAAATAGAACTAAGGTGAATTAAATGAAGCATTTACGTGGTCGAATTGATAGGTGCGAATATGTATGTGAAGTGTTCTTAGAGACGGTTCATTAGATTTACAGAATGATGATGCTGTTACATGAAGAGATTTAAAAATTGTAATAGAATGTAAGTTAACAATTAATAGTTTAGCTGCGAATTCAAATTTATTCTACCTCTAATCAGAATACCCAAAGTTGTTTCAACAAATAAATGTGTCATTTTTTCCTTCGAGTGTTAAAAACGGATAATAATAACTTGTTATTATTGATGTGGGCTTTCAAATCGCGCAAAAATTGTTCAGGGCTCATGATGCGTGTGAGACTTACTTTTTTTCGCGTAGCTTTGTTATTTCTTTTGTAATTGCGAGCGTCGCTGAACAAAGAACGAACGCTGTTTTGATCTCAGCGATTGGATTTGTTTTTTCCACAAAATTCTGAGTAATAAGATTACCTCACAAGTTTTCCATGTTCAGCTTGAAGGATCTATCGAAACTGGTTGATTGTTATGTGCTCAGAGTTCATTAACATCGAGTAATAAAAGACAGATAATGAGCTTGACTAATCCAACGCAAAATTAGCGATTGGAAACAAAGTTCATTCACGAGACATTTGCATTCAGCCGGACAGAGTTAACACTTCTAATGACAATGAGGACTAAATCAATTGCATTCCACGATGATCTAAAACTGAACCCAAGCTTTGAAAAAAAGGAACGATTGATGAAATTTCCGTTGCTTTGAATTGCCAATGGAAACAGTACACGGAGTTCTGACTTAAATGCCGTGATCAAATGTGACAATTATGTAATTGTCTCTAGTCTACAGAGAGACTGAGTTTCAATTCAAGCCCTACCATGCTCATCAATAATATACATCTTATTGTATCGATTAGAAACCGTTTCATCCCAGAGCGACGACTGTTTAGTCTAGCTCAGTTCGCACCTGCTCTCGATGCCGCAGGAACGAAGGCTGCAGCGCCAGCTGAGTTATTTTCCACTTTAGTTCAGACACCTGGAAACATTTGAGTTAATGTTTAGCGACGTCTGAAACGTTATGTTCATAAGCAGTCCTCGAACAAGATAAGATGAGACTCAAACAGCAAAGGAACGTTGTGGGTGGCGTCAGGTTGCGCAACGTTGTCTATATTCATGGCATCTTTTACCGCTAATTCTCACAATCTCACCTAAATTTGCGTCGGTGTTTGTCTATCTTTGTAAATGACAACTGATTTACAATAATTACAGAACGACATTTCGCTCGAAGCAACAACTGCATTCATGAAGCAAATCAAGCTTTTAATATTTTAACATTTTACATTTTAACTCTTCAAACTTGACTAACCTTCTCAGTGAAGCTGGTGGGCAGGTCAGCGAAGAACACAATTGGGAAAACGGAAGAGAGCAAATGCGCTGTCAGGAGCATTTTTTGGCTCGTCTTTAGGAAGCGCATCAAAGTCATGTACACCAGAGGCGTCAAAATGGTAAACATCAGCAATGACATCATTATCATTATAGATTGCCCCATGTAGTGAATTAGGTAGCGTAGAGAGCAAAATACCCTCGATAACTGCCGCTTCATTTTCAAAAAGTTAAACTTTTCTTGAGGAGGTGCAGGGCCGGTGCTCACTTCCTGCAGTTGCGTCATGCCCTCAATGCTTGGAATGGTGTCTGCTTCGTTGCTGTGAAATTCTTCTTCTCCTTCTTCGTCTGAATTGTCTGGAAAGTCCAGCTCATTCTCGAGGAATGAATCTGACAAATCTCTGAGGGCAAATCTGAGGCCGTTTTCGATACCACTCAGCAGGTGGCTGAAGGCGAGTCCCAGGACGCACGTTTGGATGGATTTCACGGAGAATCGAACACACAATAGAAATATGATGCTGACGTCGTACTGGTCCGAAAAGTAGACAATGTACGCGACAAATGTAATGATGGTGGCTACAAACTCAATGATGATCATTATCACAGTTAGCCAACGCATATTGGTCATTTCAAGGTCACTTGACTTACTCGTGCTAGAGAGATTTTGCCTTTTCCTGGCGATGAGGAAGTCATTGGTCATTATTCGTTCAAGTGTGTCACTTTGATAGAAACATGATAGTTGTATCAACAATATGGACACAGCCGTTAGTATGTCGTAGCCAGTGTGGGCAAGCTTAAGCGTTTCCAGTTTTCTGTTATCCACGTTTCCTCTCGTGCTGTTGATGGTGCTGTGGATGTCTAAGACCATGAGAATTGTCAAAATGCCCATAAGGCATATGCTCCAGGCTCGCCAGCCCCGGGATTTCTTAAAAAGAACTTTGCGTACAATTTGATTTTTTTTCGGATAAATATGCGTTTCGTTCCAGGAGTATGGGAAGTACCCACACAACCTCAGCAGGTTGAGAAGGACACAGCACTTCAAACTTGGGACTTTTGTGCGGTTCATTTTGTTGCAATGTTTTTGCGATATTCCTTTCAAATTTCGTCGCCGTGCAACTTTCTTGGTTTATTTTTGTCATAGGCGCAGTACATCTTTGAATTGTTATCCAACCTCACTTGCTGTTGAAATATTCTATCATTACTGCATAGAAAACGACTCGGAATTTTTTCGCTGGATACAATTGCGTGTAATTGCCATAACTGACGCAAAATAATGAAGGGAACTTGACAGGGTCCCCAGTTGGCTAATGTACCACCTCTCCTCCTGGCAATGACGGCCAAGTGAGAGCGACGATCGCTCCAACCTCAGAGGGACGAAAGACTATGACGAGTGCATTATTTGCATCGATGTTAGTTTTCTCTTTGTGGTCAAGACAGTCGCCTTGAGTCTTCTGCAAAAAAATTGCTCTGGGATCATATATGCACACTGGATCAATGAGTCCTTTGTTAAACAAAAGTGGGGCTTAATTTTATGATGTGGCAGTTCAAAAATGGCATCTATGTACAGCATGCTGGGAGCGCGACAAACTTGTGTAGAGCAAAGAACCGTGTTACATACTATCGCGTAAAATTGAAATGTAAGTTTTAATTATCAATGACAATAGATGCAAATATGAATAACATCAACCCTTATTCAGCAGGCGATTGTAACTGTTTCCATCATGTGCATCATGAGCGTGAAGTAGGTAACTCTACTGTTGAACACACAACACATTTTAGCTCCTTGAAAGTAAAGGAACGAACGCTGATGTGCCGCCTAATACTTTGCAATATTCCAAAATGGCTAAGCCTGAATTTCAGAGACCTTGGAAATTTCACAAGAGAGATGCTCCACACAAGAGACTCGACGTCCGTTAGCATTCCAGGAAATAATCTCAGGCGAGCGCGTGCAGGCGGTCCGTCAAGGTATAGTCGGCATGCGATGCACGGCGAGTTTACTGCAGCGCTGCAACAGAGTCCATTCATTTCACGAACAAATTTCCTCACTCAGCACCCACTCCAGTCACAACTCTGCGCTGACGGCTGCTAAAAATTTACTTCAGCTCCCCAGTTTTGCATACATAAGTTTTATGCTCGTTTGAAAATGATTTTAAAGCGTAGAAGGATCTAAAAAAGTGATCTTTTTGAATACATTCTTTTCGTTTTTGGTGTTCTGACGTTGATTTTCTTCAATCGCATGTCAAAAATTTGCTGCATGTCGTTCCCTTGTATTGCTTCTGTCCGTCGCAGAGGTTGAAATTCTTTGTGTGCTCTAAGGTCGAGAAAAAACACTTCCGTTAGTTCCATATTTGAGAGAAAGTGATGCCATATTTCCGTAAGACACCACGTGTCACACAATACTACGATATATATTATGACACTGATGACATCTGGGGTCGTATACGACATCGAATACTTTTAAAACGAATAGGAGCTTCAGTTCGACCACCAGTTCCGTGTTGAATCAAAAAAGAGCGTCAATGATCAGGCAAAATTTCGAACTCAAGAAAAATAAAAGTCGAGTCTCGCGAGTTGATATTCAGTCGCAATCGAATGATTCAACGATGCGATTTTTTCCATTCAGATTCTTATTTAACTCATCGAAAAGTAAATGAATTTGTTCCGTTGAAATGTTCGAATTCTTAATCCGTTTAAGCTGAGATATGTTTAGACAGTAACTCTTCGTCGTGTTCTGGCACAAAATGTCAAAATATAACACATGACAGCATTAATTTTATCTGATTGATTGTCAAAAATCTGGCTTAAAATTTGGTCTGTATTTTGGCATTAATAAATTTCGAGAGAATTTCCACTTTTTCCCTCTATTCGACGCAGCCGGCAGATTGAGCTCTAAGTCTCTGCAAAATATTTGTGATTTTTATTAGGTCAGTCGTAAAATTAGCAGCGTGAGACTTCCCCAACTTTTTTTCTCCTATGATTTTAATACGGAAATATATTGGCTGACAACTGTACACGGTGAGTGAAACAACACAGAAATCATCACAAGTCAGTAACTTAGATCTAAGCTCGGTGCCACAAGACACCAAGAAAAATTTCTGAAGTTCATGTAGCACAATGAATCATCAACCATACAATTTAAAATTAAAACTTATGATCGTCAAAGACTAGTTTTAATTCGCCGCTAACTCTCATTTAACGTATTGACAAAAAGTTGTAGAATTTCCAAGTCGCTGCTTGGAAGTTTACGATATTTACTTTCGAAACTACTCTCTATGCGAAAAACTCAACCAGAACTGAAGCCTCGTGGAATAAACTAGCACAATTCGCCCGCTCTGCTGCAGCGGCGGTGCACACGAAATCGTGCGTCTGAGTTGGACGATGTGATTTTATTTTGGCAACTGCCTCGTCAGGCACAACAAAATTTCATTCATTTGCTGTGTCAATGCATGAAGTTGTTTTTTTGCTTCAAGTTCTCTTAGCATTTGTCCATCCAGGGTTTCGTGCAGAAGATTTTTGAAGCGATGTTGAGTTTCGAGCGCAGCTTTCATTCGGACGGTTTGGCTGACGCGCACCAGAACTATGAAGTAAATGAGGATTTGAGAAAAAGTAATTTTTTTTAAACTAGTCGTATAAACGACGTACTGCGCCGATTGACTTCGCGTCGTTCTGACCATGTTCTCCCAGATGCAGACTACGTTCATTTTTCCAAAAACAGATATTAAAATTGGAAATATTAATTGGTTTTTCAATTTTTCGAATTTCGTTATATTAAGAAACACGTCTGAAAAATTGAATAAAGCTCATCATAATTTGAGAGATATGTTCCCTACATCTACAAGTCACAAATATGGAGCGTATTTCTTCACCATAATATTACAAAAAATTTAAATTTCATGATTTCAGTAAAACAGATGTAATAGAGAAGTTCAGTTTTTCATTGGTCTATATGTATGAAATCATTCTGAAATTCCTTTACCTTAAAAAAATCAACTAAATTAACGCCACTTCACACGTACTTATCATCTAAATTTTATACGGAAGTTTAGGAAAAAATCATAATGAATTACACTCGTATGAGTAGTGGTAAAACGAACGACGGAAATGACATTACGACAGGAAGTCTTCAAGGGGCCCGATTTCGTGGAGCCAAGCTCTGCAGCCTGCATGCTACTGGACTGTCCTGTACGATATATCCTTGCTACTGTTTCAGAACGCCTTACATATATAAATATATATACCGCTTCTGTCTGATGTGATGAGGAGTCCTGATGCAGGGCCGTGCTAATGAATATGTAACTCTTATAACTGACTAAGAAAATGTACAAAAGTGAGCTAACATTTGAAAATTTCGCGTTTCACACAAGTTAAAACTTATTTGATCGTATTCAGAATTTCCTAAGCCATTGTTTAATTTGGCATACCATCAATATGGGAAAATAAAACTCCCAAAAAAATTCATTTCATGTTACTTGTGCGGGTCAGACAAGAACTTCCAGGAGTTTGTTAGTGTAAAATTCTAGCATTGAGTTGACAGGTAAATTTATTGCCTTGTCAGTTTGTACTTGTCATTTCAAAATTATGAAATACACTCATAATTCATTAAAGCTACAGCCACAAGCTAACAATAGGTGAATTTACATGAAACGATACCACAGTTTTTTCTTCAAGATATAGATCTAGCTCACAACTTTTGTGTACCTTTTAAAATTCGTCTAATCATCATCCTCACACAAAGCGTCGCTCGGTTACGATGCCTTTTTCTTTGGGAAAATGGTGTGTGATAATTTTCTGTTGCATAATTGCTAGGCAAACTTTGGTGTGCCCTTGTGTAACCAGCACTCTGAAGGTTGAAGAAGCCAAGGGTAATTGTACTATTATGTAATACATGCATAGGACCTCGACTCTCTGTGTATATATCGATCATGACGATCAACTCATGCGAACACTTAGGTCAGACCTTGGGTCTTCCACGGATTTTGCCTTAGTGTTTTCTGGGTGAAATCCACGTGTCAGGTGCTGTAACAGTTTTGTACTGTTCGCTTGGTTCATCGAAGAATAATCTATCAGAAAGTTACTCGTAAAATAGTCTTTATCCAGCACACATATGGGCTTGCAATGGATTGTTTTAACCTTATGGGACGTCAGTGCATTTGCAGCTGTAGGCATCGCCGTCGCCAGTGTTTTCTCCGAGGGTGAACTGCATGAAGATCACCACGTATGTCGCCACGAAAGACACGATCTGTTGGTCATGACGGCAGAGGTACTGACGACACGGGTTATGATGGTACAGGTTATGATGGCGCAGGTTATCATGGCACAGGTTATGGAGTTACAGGTTATGATGGCACAGGTTATGATGGCACAGGTTATGATGGCACAGATTATGATGCCACAGGTTATGTACACCACAGGTACTTGTGAGCACTTATGTAATATTATGACGTATTCAGGAACGATTGTGACCAAAGCCATCAAACTCATACGGCAGAGGGGGAGGCAACAGGAATAATTTGAATTTTACTATTATTTTAATTCACTTGTATGCATACCTGGAATCTACTTGAAGATATAACTATCGTTTATTGCATAATAACCAATGTAAATATATTTCACTGCTCAGCGAAAAAAATTATTGTCCAGCACGATACCATGAAAATGGAAAATAGAAAAGTTCGATACTTTCCCGTGCACTGCAGAACAGAATTGAACTTCCCTTTAGATTTTACCAGTCAGAGACATGCCGAAATAATGGAAGTAAAGTTCAATAACTTTTTTACATTTTGATATCGAAGCACTCTATGTTGGACCACAGTACTACTGACTACAGTCAAGTTACACACTTCTCTGGGGATCTACTCTGAAAAATTAGCCTCACAGAAATAAATACTTACGTTGACAATCTTGGAACGGCTGAGCGTGAAGACATTGCTCATTTCGAAGGTTGGGCACTCATCTAGGAGAGATTTGAGTTCCAGTATCTGTTGACAGAATAACACTGGTTTAATGACAGTATTTCTCAGGTTATCACTAGCTGCAAACAGATTGTTGCAAAAAAATAATGAAGCAGGACGAATAGGGAAATCATGGTATGTAATTATGCCCTTGACAGAACATACGTGAAAACACTTCTAAAACGGCTATAATGTTTCATCTTCAGCCGAATTTTCCTAAACTGCGCAATAACTCTGAAAATGATTTTCGGTGGACTAAATTTTGGAATATCGAGTAAATTTTTAAAAATAACGTCAGGAGAGGATTCTGTCTTGTCGTCTCTCTTGTATTCACCGTTGGAAGCCATCGAAAATTATTTTCTTTTATAGAAATTTCTTTTTCGTTCATCCATTGGAAGTATAATTATCACGCGTTCAATACAAAGAGTTCTTTTTCTCAGTGATATTCTACGGTCGAAGAATTTCCTGTGCAGCTTACTAAAATTATACCCAAGTCAGTTTATTTTTTAGACTGACACTTTTTAAAATACTTCACGGAAACTTTCAAAACTTCGCACGAAGTATTCTCCTAGCAACGGTCTTCCATTTTCTGACCCAAATTACTTATTTATGTTTCTTCGAAGCAAAAGAAACAGTGGTGAAAATTCTCCCATAGTTAGTTAATAGTTAAGTTAATTAGATAATAATAATAAGTTAAGTTTCATTCTACAGCTTTACTTAGGATGACAGTCGATATTAGAGATCACCGGAAAAAAACGTTTGATTTACTGAGGATGTTAATTAGTTCACATCATTCGATAAAACTTCTTTAGCGGCAACCATGAGGCGTCTGAAAGCTCCTTTCCGACGTGTGATGCTACACAGCGACGTAGGTCTGTTTCTAAAGGATGCTCCGGAGTCTCTTTGTCATATTCACATCAGGAAAAAAGGTGGCTACTGCACAATTTTTCCCTACCCAAAGTACATGAGGTTAAAAAAATCGAGTATAAATTTTGCTGCATGCGATCAACCGTTTTGTTTTCCAAACCTATTTTTTTGAATTATGGGATTTTAGACTTACAAATAATCTTTGATTCAATACCTCAAAGTTTTCTCTCCGGATTTCGACCTAAGCAGAAGCAATCTGTTCGATGGAGTAATCGTTGCTCCATTTTTGCAGGCCTGAAAAGCTCCCTGCGAGCTGTTCCAGCCCTGAACACTGCAGGTGAGGGCATCCAAGCCCCTGGGAGAACCAGCCCCTCGTGTAGTTCGCGGGTCCACCCAGAGTCGCTTTTCATTGATTAGTTAATTAAACCTGCTGGAACGGTAGCTCCATGCTCTTCTGGGCGCACTCAAGCTACTTCCTGATGTGAAGTTTCGGCGAAGGAGGTCGATATCTGTTCCGCTGCATTTAGCGAGCCTCTTGAGAATTCGACATCTTGAAGACTTGGGTACTCAGTGAATACCGTTGCCCTAGACAACTTCGTTACTGGCGGGGGGAGTGTAGTGACAGACTTCTCTCTCCTTTAGATGGAGAGTTCGATGGTAAACACGCCGTTTCTCTTCGCATCCATAGGTATTTTAGTCGACCACTTCGCGAATCACGGTTTCGGGCTAATTTTCCATTCGTAGATGGTCTCGAATGGTCAATTCAGTATTTCCAAAGTAAAGTGCTACTCAGGAGGTTTTGGATAATTTTTGAATTTGCAGCTTGGGTCAATAATGGGACAACACTTATGTACATGCGGCTAATCTTGTTCGTGAAATGGCATAGTGAATACATCACGAATGCCCGAATCTATTCGCTGCAGAGCAGATTTATCAGTAGCTCACCTCAGCGAATGTCTGTTTGGTGTCATATTCAGTGTAAAGTTTCATAGGCTTTTTCGTCAAATTACTTGACAACGTCGGAAAAATGTATTCGCATGTACAGTTGGACCGCATTGTTGTTTTTCTCTTGTGATATATAAATCCATTTTCGAGAAGGAACGAAATGATCCTCATTAAGAGGATTTTCGATACATAATTTATGGAAGATCTTCTCAATTTATGATCACAGAATCATACGATTGAAGCCTCCGACACCGCACAATATTTTTCACTGCAAAATACGTGTGCAATACACCAGTTCCTTTTTAAATCGCCAAATATTAGGGAACAAGTAGTTCAATGATAATAACGTAGCGCACTAATTTTTATCAAGCCACTGGATATCTGTTCCAATTCCAGGGCCCAATCCTTAAAAATCCACTAAAGTGATTTCTCGTTATGAATAACTACATTTTTTGAGTAAAACGTTTTTTCAGAATTCTGAATAACTACCTTTACCTGCTCTCGATGTTTCTGCAGAGATGACTTCAGTGTTAGTCGAGTCAGCATCCATTTCAGATCTGCAACCTGAAGACAACAATGAAATTCTCATTAAAAATACACGACATAGCTCTCAGGGAGAGACGAACAGGAGAGAGTGCGCTGGTGATTTTCACATGTTCCCCTGATGAAGACCACTGGAAACTCAGAAATCGTAACTGATTTTACCCTCAAATATATCTTGTACGTTTAACAAAAAGTTTTATCTTCCCTTCCTGATACAAGATAGCCCAGAAGTAACTAGTTAGACCCTTTTAATTAGGATACCATATTTTAATACGATACCATATTTTGCTAGGATACCATATTTTAACAGGATACCCTAATTTAATATGATGCCACATTTTAGCAGGATACCATATAACTTGGTATCCTACTTACTCATCGGAGGTCAGTTACTTCTGGGTCAGGGCCACCCTGGATATGTCCAAGCCTGTAAGAACTTGCCACTTACTTTTTGGATGAGACGAGTAGGTAAGTTAGCGAGGAAGAGAATGGGATAGATGGCTATTAGAAGATGTGACGAAAATTGTTGCTTATCACTCGTCCCCAGATACTGCAGCATAGTGCCGTAGACGGTGGTAACCAAAAAGGTACACATCAACAGCGAGAAGGTGATGATGCTGATGTCTCCCATGTAGCCCGTGAGGTGGCGCAACGAGCAAAATGCATTCCACAATTCTATCTTCATTTCGCGAAACTTGAAATCTCTTTTTCCAGGGGCAGGGCGCACTTTTTTTAAGCAAGATAGTTCATTCACGTTAAAAATCTTGATTTCAGGAGTGTTTTCGAAAGTCGCTTCATCAACCAAAGGAGTTAGAGAGTCCAAATCTCCGTCCTCCAATGATTCCGACAAATCTTTGAGTGCAAAAGCGATGTGATCTATGATGCTGCTTATAAAATAACTGAAAGTGCAGCCGAGGATACAAGTTTGCATGGATGTTATTGTGAAACGAACGCTCAACAACATCAACGTCAGGCCACTGCGCCTGGACACGTCGTACACCGTGTAGGAAATCAGTGCAATCGTTGTTGCTATCAATTCAATGACAACCAGCACTGCAACTGACCAGCTGAATTTCGAAGCCGTAATGCCTGCTGAATTGTGTGCACCGTAATGCCACTTATAGGTCGTGTGGAAATCATGCGTTATGAGCTTCCGAAGGGTTTCGCTTTTGAAGTAACACAGAAGTTGAATGAGCTGCACGGACACAGCTGTAATCACATCATAAACTTGATGAAAGAATTTCAAAGTTTCTAGATTATTTACGGAGCCCCTTGCGTGTGTAACAGAACCGTAAATGTCGAAGTTCATCAAAGACATTATGAGAGCTAGGATGAAGAAACTCCATAGGCGCCACCAAAACGATTTCTTGAGGCAAATATTACATTTGTTCATTTTTTCGATGGAACAAACGGAAGTAGTTTCCCAACTATAAGGGAAGTACCCAGCGATTCTGAGTACGGACAGATATAGACGGAAAAATATTGAAGGGGAATGAGTTACTGTCATGTTGACTGATCTTTCACAAACTTGTTGTTTTATTTCATTCAAAAACTTAATTTAAAGATGCAATCACCAGAGTGTCCGAGGGAGACTATAGTTCAAATTTCAACCGTTACGATTCCTTCCCTATTCTTTAGAAGATTTGACATATTTTTTATTTTTTTTAGCCTACTAATGATGATTAATCATAGTTGTGTTATTCATAGGAGATGAGATCACTCCTCGCAATAATTTTAACGTCCGAAACAGACGACCACTCTAACCTCACTAAAGAAAGTCAAGAAATGAAGTGCGGTTCTGCTGTGTCAGTTCTTTGTTTGCTTCAAAAGTCGATGGCTTTGTGATGAACCATTGCACCGAATGCTTTATTAAAATGAAGCAAACACCAAGCAATTCCCTTGAATTCAATCGATGGGCATTTTGTTAAAATTTTAGTGCGACACTTGTGGAGGCGTCAGAATCCTGAACAGTAACGCACTACATCATTTGCAGCGTTACCGACTAATATTCTGAAAGGCCCAGCATAGGACTTACTAAAAGTTAATTTCGCGGTTAAACTAGACAAGCGAATTCGTGAATGAGGTTTGACTTACAGGATGGGCATGTGGGGCAGGAGAATAGAGCGAGAGACGATTCATTGAAGCAAAAAATGTTACACTTGCGTTGTTTTTGCTATTTCCAAAACGTAATATTAAGCAACATAAATCATCTGTAAAGGCTTCATTACCAGTGATTGCAGCCTGACTTAGAGTTAGAGATCCGAGTTTTCATTTATGAAGTGATGAGAAAAGAATATTTTTGCATACATGGTTGTACTCGCATCTATACTAAGGTGGTTGCATCCGTAACTCTACGAATATGGTTGCACCTTAACTCTACGAAGATGGTTGCACCCGTAACTTTATAACGATGGTTGCGCTACGTGATACACCATTTCAATCACTCAGAGTTTCTAGCTATTTCACGAGTTAGAGAATTGAAACTCGGGACAAATTCTTCAATTGAGAAACCAAATCCCATTCCTTCTGGAATTGTTTGATGCTAAAGAGCATGGAATAATGTATTAAGATCCTTTAATTAATGGAGACTTTTTTGTCCAGCCAGAGAAAAAATACTATGAATTTAGAACTGGACTTTCCATTCTTTTGTATCTATGAGCGGTTGGATGTTTCTCTGGAGCCAAACTTGAGTCACTTTGGAGCTGTGTGATAATCTGGCATCTTGTAAGCAGCTCCACTGTGAGCTTTCAAAGTACTTGTTTAGCACAAGCAAGCAATTCTGTTTTAAGACTTCGGAAATGTTTGTTTGTGTTTTAAGTTTCATACCCTAAAATAGAGGTACACGTATGAACAAAGGGTGATGATGCTGCGGCTGAAGCAGCTTACAAAAATATTATGTTTACAACAGACGAGAGCTTAGGTGCAGAGTTAGAATCCTGCCCTCTCTGGGGCTTGAAAATTGGCACACTCGATCGCTTGGTCGCGTCACTTCCTGTTTTATGGCGAATTTCGTTTCCTCAAGGAACGTAAGATTTGCCACAATCTTGCACAATCCGTTCGGGAATAAATCGACTTCTCTCATATTCTCAAGAACCTTTCCAAGCTCATGACACTGAAGCATTTTGCACGGATGTTTCCTCATATCCTCGCTAAGTATAGGATGCAACGACAATCAGCTAAAATTGGGGTGTTCAAAGAAATTTTTGGTAGGATCGACGAGGGAGGCGTTGCAGTTTTTTTTGGTTCCGTTTTGATGAGTTCACAGGGCATCACACTTCGTTCCCAAGCACGGGGCGGTTCGCTGTGGGGCCGGTCCAATTAAACGTCTTAATATTTCATAAAGAAATTGTTCCATTTATTCGAGCCGTTATTGCTAAGGTGAGTAGTATTCTTTTTTGAATGCAGTGCTATGTCCGCAATGTTTTAGACAATGGCTACAGATTGAAATACATCTACTGCCATATAGACTTTGATTTAAAGTCTCAAGTATGTATTTTCCCCGAGAAGACGAAAAGAACATGAGTTTTAAAATGATGCATGTGACGTCCAGGTCCGTAAAATTTAAGTGTTTATCAGGTCTCAGAATCCTGTTGACTAAATTCTCAGTTTTACATAATCACCCACTAATTTATGTCTTTCATTTATTATGATTAGAGTGCCGCGAACTAGGATCCATTGTTTTCATTAAATGAATGCTTGGGCACCTCCGCAGCTGAAATCAAAGATCAACCCAAGTCAATACGCACTCAACCAGTGAGTATTGCTAGTAGTTTCTTGTTGTTAATACCTGACGATCGAGTCATCCAGGTCAGATATCAGCGCATGGAACGATTTTAATTAAATACGAATTGGAAAAGCAAGAGCATTTTTTCTGCCCTGCGATTTAGGTGAAATGCTTAGAGAAATGTTTTCGAGACAATTCGTTGTGCAAAATAAGAATTAAACTGATACCCAAAATTTCTGAATGAATTTTTAAACTAAAAATTATTCATATCCTGCAGTAAACAAAACAATTATTTCGCCAAAAAAATAACTCAAAACCTGCAAATGAGGCTACAGAGACCGATGTTACAGGTCAACCATTTATAAAGGCGCTTTGTGTGTTTGTTGTCGAAAACATGTTGACCATTAGGATAAATAAGATGTACATAGTAAGTACGAAGGTCGAAGAGAGCAAGGCAGTTACGTAAGAAACTGCACATTCATCATTAGAAAGAGTTACATGTATGCCGCCATACAGAGAAGACACTGTTGGCTCCATCCTGCACGACGGAGATCGGAGATTCCTCCACAGTTTGTTTCCTCTCGTGGAGTGCTGTGAACTCGCGCAGAAATACAAAAATGCTGGATTTACTGATTGCTACTGAGAGTTTTCATCCATATGCTGATTCGAGCATTACCATTTGTTCAAAGCTGGAAATAAAGAACATACCCCTGAATTTTCGAGTCTTTGTATGATCATTTGTGAGATCCTTATCTCAGAAATTGCTCACCGCTCTAGTTTAATTATTGAGTCAAGAAGCATTTTTCCATTTGTTTGTCAGATTTTTCTGCTCTGCTAATTAGGTGTTTTAGTTGTATTCTCCCACGCAACAATAATGATGGAGAGCTCCGCAAAGTTTTTCACAAAAACTTCCTTAGAAAATTTTGTGCTGGAAAGTTTGTCGCTAAAAAATGGTAATTTTGTCATGTCTATTTTTTTAAGCTTTTGCTTTCCAAGGCTATTTAATTTTTTTAGTTTTTTTTTTGCTTTCCAAGTGATAATCCAAGGATTCACTTAAGTAGCTTCAATTGAATAAAATATGAATTAAAGCGAATGAAATAAAAGCCATTATTCTTTATGTTGACCACTATTTTTAAATTCTAAATTGTGATTAATCGGACTTGCTTCTCAGGGCTACAAGATTCATTAATAATAAAGTATTCAGGAACAAAATTCACCCACGCTTTAACATCCTAATATACGACAAAACTCACGCACGAAATTGTAACAGCACGGAACATCTGTGGCCGCTCTACGGGCGGCTGCCGCATTAATACGCCTGCACCCTGCCAGTGTTGAGCAGTACGCGGCTGCTGATCTGTCTCGGCCGGAGTCGTTTTCACGGAATATTAAGCTCAGCTTTCATGGAAGCGTATCCTCTTAAGCTGTGATGGTTCGCTCAGTGTCCGCGGTGAGTCCTGCTCCGCATTTGCATTCCGTGGGCACGCTGTGCGGAAACTAAGAAATCAGTTTCATGCGCCGGGATTTTACGCAAAAATGACTGATTGCTCTCGAACATTGGGGAGCTCAAAATCTTAAAATTAGTTTTTGGTGACTTTTCTGTTTCGATTTAAATCAAATTACATTGAAAAACAACCTGTCAAACTATCTTTCAAGCAGGATACAGGAACGTGACTAGAAAGTTCTCAATGAAAACGTAACTTAGAAGTGATTCTTTCTGTACCACTACTTACAGTATACACTTCGCTTGCATAGACTGCCTAAAGAACGTGTTGAGGGAAGGAGAAATTTGGCTGTTCACACAGGTTTTGACAGGAATACGAGTAAGTCGAACTAAAGTAAGAGACATGTACGACTCGTAAGTTAAACCCAAAGGTCTTTTAAAAACTAGAAAGAATATCGGCAGTCCTCGACGAGCAGTATGTCGTCCTTGTTTTATGCGTAATTTGATGTGTATTCAAAATTATTAGTTCCGTGTATTCAATATTTTGCTATTGATTCAACAGCCCATATGTCGAATATCGACCACCAAACTTTTAATTGATCACCCCACAGCCCATTTCATTTTAGTTTTGAAAATATACTTTTTACCAAAGAAGGTAAGGTAGCTATTACAAATGTCTCAGATATCTACGTAACTTTCATAATAAAAATGACATTTTTCACACCCTGAATTGGAATTAGAGGATTCGTAAATCTTTCAAAACCTCACGAAAAATGAAAACGTTCTTTCCCGTGAGTAAATAATGCGCTAAAAGTTTCTACTAAATAACAATGTAGTAGCTCCGAGTAAGGCAGGCAGCGCGTCCCCTTACATTTCCCAAGAAAATGAAAGTGTCTGCTTATGCGGTAGTGGTATATCTACGTTCTTAAGCCAAGTTTAATTTCAAATTTGATTATTTAATATGAACTTCAGGAAACCCTGAATGTCAGCATTTCATGAAAATGCCGTTTTGTAACTGAGTTAACCCTGCAAGTCCATTAATGTACAAGCAAGAAAATCTTCGACAAATTGAGCACATAGGCCGAGAAAGTAGAGCCTTAGCTTATCGGGAACAACTCGACCCGCATGTCTCGTAAAGAAAACTTTAAATGAGTGCAAATAAGTTTAGTGCTGCGACTGAGAACAAAGAAAAGAGCAGCTCAAGGAGCAACTTTAGAAGGGTACTTCTCAGAGACCACACAAACTGGAAATAAAATATCAAGTTTAAAATTCTGTATTCGACGTGAAAGTTTGGACTATAAACACTTCTTTTCAAGAAAAATCTGGAAATTTGTTTCTTTAGATTGTTCATTTTTCGTGGCAATGTAGACGTACGTGTGAAAGATTATGTAACTAATGACTATTTCCCTGCAAAACACAAAGGACAATACACAAATTTGTGCATTTCATTTTATTGTGCATGAAGCTTCCAATGACAGATCAATAGAAAATTTATGGCCTAGAATATGTCTAGAACCTGTGAGCAATAAAAAAATTAACAAACCTAGCTGAAATTTTCATTTCGTACAAATCAGACTGAAAAAATGGTAAAATACGAAATTGGTAATTCACATTCTGATTGTTTTTGACTCGAGCAAATTTTATTTTCTAAATGTCAAAATGACTAAAATACGACTGGCCGCTGCATCATCGAGCAAAGCCGAAACACGGCGGTGAATCGGCCAACTTCTTGGTAAGTTTTCAATTTTCTGCGCGCGTGGGGACAGGAAATGAGCACACTAAGATTGATTAAAATATTGCAACACGTGTGCTCTGCGACACGTGTGCTGTGCAGCACGTGTCCTGTGCAGCACGTGTGCTGTGCAGCACGTGTGCTGTGCAGCACGCGTCCTGTGCAGCACGTGTGCTGTGCAGCACGCGTCCTGTGCAGTACGTGTGTTCTGAGGCAGTAAAGCTCATCGCACAAGAAGATTAAGGTGCACTCGGCGAGACACCGTTAAAAGAATCAGAAGCTTTAGGTGACGTTGAAGGCAAAATCAGGGCGTACTACCACCTCTCGTCAAGGATTAGTTATTGACTGGTGCAGTTTTTAATCGACGCCATCACACACAAATTCAGATAGTGCCCGCGATTACGAAGTTTTCCATAAATTCAACTTTTGTTTTTTGAAATCGGAATCGTTGATTTTACAAAAATACAACTGTTACCTCTCCGTCAAGTTATGATGATCGATAATAAGATATGCTCCGAGGCAGATTATAAAGTAGCAAAGTAAAGAAGAGGTAGATGAAACGATCGAGAGAAGGGAATAAGAGGTTGAACATATGTTAGGACAGGAACTGAGGGCAATAATTGCTGCTAAACGTTTTTTGGTTACACCTCGATTTGAGGTTTATCGTTTTGAATTCCTGAACCAAAACCCCTTCCTCGAGTGAGCGAGATGTCAAGATTGGCTCAAGAGTTGTGATTATGTTAAAGCACGTCAATGTGAAGCTATTTCATTATAAATCACCGTCAGCAATTACCAAATGATGCTCGGACAAGAAGCTTGCTGTGCTGCAGCTGTAGTCGTGTAGAGTGGGCCTAGCATAGTTCTCTTGTCTTGAATCTGTGTTGAGAGATCAGTGATGTATTGAATTATTGATATACTGTAAGATAATTTTTGCGGTAAGTTCAATTCGTGAAAAGAATTATTTAAAATGAATTAATAAGATGAAAAATTTATGTCATGGTCTTACACAAAACATGATCTCAAATCATTTTTAGAATAATTATATTATGGAAAAACCTTCTTGGGAGAGGTTGCTAGGATCTGTTAATTTCATTGCTCATTCCCGTACGCATGCACCATTTGGCGCCTCACAAGCACTACAAAGATGCGAGACCTGGAAAAGGACGGGTGCGAGACCTGGGGTAGACGGGTGCGAAACCTGGGGTAGACGGGTGCGAGACCTGGGGTAGACGGGTGCGAGACCTGGGGTAGACGGGTGCGAAGGGGGTTTGTTAATTTTCGTTAACGCCACCAGCAGAGTGTGCTGACTGCGGTGACAACGAATAACATAGTGCCATATAGTATAAAAATATAACATGGAAGCGCTGAAGTATCAGAGGCAAAAAGCAAGGAAATTTATTCTAAAGCGAATAATTTTCAAACCTTTACATTCTTCCTTGGAAATTTTAATGCTTAGTTTCAGTTTAATGTAAATTCAATATTCTAAAGCAATACACCTTCACACTTTTGTTTCACAGCAGGTTCACAATATTTCACAATCAGTAATTGCACTAATAATCATGCTGATACGCAATAAATACACATAACAATTTAAAATTGTTCAAAACGTCTTTATTTATGTGAGAATTAAGGCGATGATTATTTACTTCAATTTTCAATAACCCCCAAAATTTATATGTGCAAATATTCAACAGGTACCCTAGAATGCTTCTGAAGGTCCTTGAAAAATTATTTTTGAGTGAGATTTTCGCCCTACTTGAGTTCTCAACTACATACATTTTACATGACAGTATAAAAGTAGAAACACCACCACTCTAATCATGCAGGGACTACTTCGCCGAGTCAACTGGTGCTTGCCTCCAGAAACTTCAGCCTCAAAGATACTAAGCCACTAATGAACAATGAACCGTAACTATGATACGATGGAACAACCCATGTTTAGTCACTAAAAGATGACTCAGCAGCAAGAATCTCTCATGGTCTCCTAACGTCCACCCGACTCATCTCAGATACAAGATTCGCAGCATTCTGATTAAATATAGCGTAAGAACCGATGCTATCATAGTAGCCTGTAACATGGGCTCGTGGAACTGTAGAAATTAAAGATGTTTAACGGCATGGTTCTCAATTTCCAATATTTCTAGGCCAATGAATTTGAATACAAATTGAGTCAGACATTTCGCTCACGCATCACATGGGCCTCCCATTGCTGGTATAGAGGTGAGACCATCATCACAGTCAGCCGCCTCTTCAGATGTTCAAGCTGCAAGCAATGAACATAATTCGATTATACGGCTACAAAAAATAAAAAACTCATTTTTCGTGCTCAAGAGCAGTTTCCATCGTGCTATCAAGAAATACTTTTCCCATCGTGTTATTTCTTGGCACGATTTAAAAATGTTAAAGCATGATTTTTCAATTTGAATCATTAGGGTACGGACTTAAGTTACTCACCATCTTGTAGTAGGACGTGCGTAAATCCCCCATGTAGAGAATAGCAATAACGGACGCCAGAAAATACGAGGCCAAAAGCAATTTCTGACTGATTTCGAGAGAGTGTGTAAGTGAAGTATAAACAACGGCAACAAGAATCGTGAAAATGAACCGTGTTATCACGATTAGGATAATTTGCCCCATGTGTTTCACGCAGAACCTCAGCAGTGAGAACACCTTGAGAGTATCGCCCTTTATTTTCCTGAAGTTCCGCTCTTTGAGAATGTTTCGAATGTTCTCGCACTCCTCAACAGAATTGGTGTTTGTACACGGATGAATCATCGTTTCAATGTACTCATTTATAACATTCACGTTGTCTTCCTTTGTGTATGTTTCATCATCTGAATGTAAATCAAGAAGGTCCCCATACACACATTGCAGATAATCTTCTATGTGATTCTGAAAGTTACTGAAAGTCCCGCAGAAAAAGCTGATTCGGAGAACTATCATTATGAGGCGATTGTTGATCAGAGCGAGTGTGAACTCGCAAAATCCATTGTCATCGTACACCAAATACGCAATGAGGCTCAGGACCACAGCTACTTCTTTACTGGTCAGCAGGACATGTATTGACCAATGTCTTTTGATGTTGAGCGCATCGAATGATTTTCTTATTCTCATCTGTACTTTCGTTGCTATGCGGTGGCCGTTGACAAACATCTGGGCAAGCGTGTTGCATTGAACGTAGCTTACAAACTGGGTGAGCAGTATCGACAGTGCAGTGATGACGTCGTAAATCTTCTGCAAAAACGTGACAGTCTGCAGGGTTTTAATATGGCTTCTGGGGCAGAGTAAAATCCTTGCAAATCGAAGAACATGAGAGTGGTCATGACAAACATGCGGCCTGCTCCCCACATTAGCCAGCCTCTGGACTTTTTCAGACGTGATAGAAGGAAGGAATATTATCCTCAGACGGTACACTTAATATTTTTTCCAGTTTTACGGAAGATTTCCCAGTATTTTCCACATCATGAAATGAACTCGGAGTAGGAGTTTTGGCCACGCATTTCTCTTTTGTTTTATAGATTCTGGCTGAACAACTTGTACACAATTCATCGCCAGTCACAATTTCCTGACCTACACAAATGTTTCCGTAAATATAATGCGAAAATTTTGAACTACCAAAGCCTATCAGCCAAACTTAATTCCCAAATACTCAGATCAACTTTTCGCTTTCACACGCGAGCACGAACCTCTGTCTAGAAGGTGGTGAGTAGAAATGAAGCGAATAATCACTTCAACACGCCGAGTTCGATGAACGGAACTCTGCGGCCGACATTCAACGTTTGTGTACTCATTGTAATTCCTTTGTTTTAATTCCAGAAAAAGACGCAATAACGCCCGTATGTCAGGTTCACAGTCCACGTCCTCGGCGCAGTCAGCACGACGTCGCTGTAACGTTATCGACTGAAGGCGAGATCAAATAAGAGTAATGTAAGTGAATAAATATATTTACAAGAGTTTTAAATGCGATGAGTATGTTTTTTACCAGCTCTGTAAACTACTATGCTCCGGGGGATATATTAAGATCAAGACTTTCAGTTCGTTTCGTCCAAACAGACCGTAATCTGTCAGTAATTGTCTTCAACGAAATGGTTTTGTCATCGTGAGAGCTTTACCACGCATCGAAAACTATTTTCCTACCTACATACACCTTTGTGTTCAAAAGCATACTCGCTGCCTCGAATCAAGACCTCAATTTGATGCCCTCTAGCAGCCCTATTCTGATAGATTTTAGTCCAAAGAAATCCCCTTATATGGTAATAACCAGTGTTGCTTGATTGGTTCGTTGGTTGGCCCGTCCGTCCGTCTTTCTATCACTGTTTTAAGGATTTAGATGGGAGAAAATTCCCGGGTCCGTATTTCTAGCTAATCAGCGAGACTGTCAGAGAGGGCGGTCCGTATCAGTGATATTACAAATAACAGTATTTCATGTCAGATTTACCAGAAATAAGACTGCATCTTGAGAAATTAACATCATTTGTTCCGTCCTTTTTGGTTGGGCGCGGCTACTATTCTGAAAATATTAATATCAAATATGATTAACATTACGTATCAAAAATAGTTGCTCTGCTCCTGAGCTTAATTTAAAGTAAACTCGTTGGGACGCTGCTTTCCGAATTTGCTGAATTCATTCGGTCAGTGCTCGCAGCGCACCAAACTCACCTGTCCAGAATGGTGCGGGAATACTCTCGAGTCCAGAGAAAAGATGATGCTACGAATAGCACTAGTGAATTCCGACGGTACGTCGTAACGCATGAATAAAGTAGGCCCACATTGCGGGGGCTATTCAGATCACATGCAGGCAGAGTTGTTGCACGGCCGAATGAAATTTCCCTGATTGTTTTAAGCTCAAAAGATTAGAACTATTTCATCAGTTATCATCAAACCCTTCTGAAAGATCTTCACAAAAGTTAACATGCGCCTCACATTTTAGGCATCTCATGGTCTGCTGGAAAAAAGGAAAACTGTTGAAGAAACCTTGACGTCCTCCAACTGTGTGTTGATGCTCCATCATGCTGAAATGAGTTTTTCATCGAGAATGATAGACGAATACTTTAATGAAACCCCAGCAATGTCTCAATTATCACAAGCAATCCAGGAGTTCAATGAATCATGATTCAGCTTATCCCATTCAGTGCAGTATATTTCTTACGAATAATTTTTTGCCTTTTGTACGGTACACTACTGAAAATATTTGTTGCAAACGTGCGCGTTCCATAACTTACCATCACCGAGAACAATTTCTACTATGAGAGATGTCAGAGTTATGCTCGTTTTGTCAGTTATTATATCATTTACCCGAAAATGAAACGCTGATCATTTACTCAATTTTTCACCATTTCATCGCACTTCTTTTCCCAGAAGAACAATTTTGAGGCGACCTCTGCAGCTGCAGGCCAGAGAAGCAGGAGGCCAGCGGGGAGTCAGAGCCGCGTCCACTCGACGGCTCAAGTTTCTTGGATCAACTCGCATTGTTTTCCTATTAGGAGAATGACCAGGAGCAATTTCGTGCACTTTGCCGGAACGGCGACGCTGATAAAACAAGTAGCGACAGAGCCCGAGATCCACTCCAGTATAAAGGCCGGAAAATGATTCCTGACAGCACCAATCGCTTTAGAGACCCGCCCTTCTTCGGTGTGAACTCCGTGCGCTTGTCTTTTACACGAAATTTGAGTTGGTTTCGAAAAAAAATTCGGATGAAAATACAATCATATTTTGATGCAAGTTGAAGGCCAAAATGAAAATTTGTCTTCATAAGTTGTTCAACTATTCTATCTGGTGCTTGGGGATTTTTGGAGCCTTTTCTTCCAAGAAAGATGGGATGACAAAAGTTGTGTTTTCAACGAAGGAGGCTGATGAAAATGAGGTTTTTAAGATAATTAAAAAGATTATGCTCAGTGAGAAGAAAAACTTTTCTTCCCCTGTCAGCGCTTACTACATTTTTTGGAAATTCTTTATTTCCTCGATTTTCATCTCGTACTTTGTGCTTTCAACAGTGACGATCATTTCTTCAAAGCGACACTTTAGTCGCACGCTGGATTTTGCGATGCAAATCAATGACTGCATCGATACCGCCGCCATGCTTTTCTTGTGCGTCTACATTCAAGTTAATGGGAAGAAGCTCATTGACGTGGTCGAATCGATGAACCAGTGTTTGGAAAGCACAGTAGACTTGGTTTTAGTTAAAAAAGCTCCCTCCTTGATTATCTCTTCTGCCTGCATTGTGGCTTCTTCAATTTTTATTATTTTTACACATACTCTACACTTTTTTAATGAGGGATGCGTCACAGCTATCGTAGAAATGTTTAATGTAACCGCCTTCGCAAAACTTAAAATTACATTTTGTAGTTTCTATTGGTCTGGTACGTCCTTATTTGGTTGCGTGTACGAAATCATCATTATGAGATTGAAGAAACGGATTGACGCAATCGACGACCAAAGGAATTTCCCTCGCACACAGAACACTCTGGACCGTCTAAGAAGTCGATGCTACACCATCCCTCGTTTCCCTTGCGGTACAACCGACAGCAGCACAGAAGGAACGTTCTTGGGAAGACTAGCAGTCCAGTCGCTTCCAAGAGCGGAAGAAATTACATGCACACTTGACTCAAGGACTGATAAAATGAACTTTGATCTGCATAACAAACTGTTGAAAGAACTCCGACATGGATATCTGGCGCTTGTAAGGGTTTACAACGCCAGAAAACATCTGCAGGAATACACAGGACTGCCAATCGTTTTAATAATGCTATACATGGTTTGCACCACGATAATCAGTGCCTTTTTGTTCTTCCAACTTTGGAATGATGTGCCTAGCGTTCATAGTATGACTTTTGCCTACATCATAATGACTTTTTCTGCCGGCAACATCCTGGTTGGGGTCCCTGACAACATCTTCAAGAAGGTGAGAACGAAAAGCTGCTGGTAAGTTCCGACAAGCAGTTGAGCAGCAGCGTAGAAGACGCGTAGTTGAAGTTTTAAGCGTACTTTCGAATTTTATAAAGGTAAAAATGTCCCTCTTTTGTTTAGACGTCAACATTTTCGGAATCACAGATGCATGCTTGTCAATATTACTATAAATCCACATTTTGACAATCAACTATCAAATAAGGAGCCAAGGTTCTGAAAGACACTGCCTGCAATTTTACTGCCAATTTTTCATAACTAATTCTTATTTCGTTACAGAGGGACGAGCTTTTGAGTCTCCTTCTCCAGATGACTTGTGTATATCGAGATGAAGGCACGAGGCGAGAAGTAAGTTGTCACTGCCCGCGGCGCTCACCTGTTCTCTCGTCACCAATACTCTGTAGGTGTATGGGAATGTGTCGTCTATAGTTTCGTTGAAATGAATGTAATTAAGAAGGCGATGAGAAACAGCTTGTTTCCATAAAAGTTGAATAAATGCCAGAGATTTCAAGCGAATATTTCACTCATCTTCAGTGTAAAGCTTTAAGAAAGAAAGTCAAAACTCTCATGTAATGCGCAACAGTTCGATACATTATCGTTAAAGTATTACACGAGAATGAACTCAGAAATCAACATGCTAAATTAAAACACTAAAGAAGTATTTGAAGTGGGGCCAAGCAAATACTATAATTAAACCCTCAGATACTCAAAATATACTTTGAAGTAATTGTGTCGCCCACCAACCCAGAGTTAAGAACACTATTATAAATAGTAATTTAATTTACAAGCTTCATCCTTCGTTCAATGATCATGATAGCTCGGCACCACTCCAAATACTTTGTAAACATTTTAAGTTAGCAAGTTAATTTTTGAGTTTATTCTTTTGTCTCATTTCAAGAATATTGTATTGAACTGTTGTACATTACAATAGTCTTTTTTCTTTCGTTTTTAGAATTTTCTACTGAAGATGAGTGACGAATACGCTCGAAAGCTCTGGATTTTATTAGATGGTTTTTGAAAACACGATGCTTCTCACAGCTTTCATAACAACTTTTATTATGAAGTTACATTTTTTCGCTGATGATCAATACGAGAAATTTCGTTGAAGAATGCTGCCTCTGTTTTTACCACACTATCTCTTTAATGAAACCCATCACTTACTTTAATTTGTAGGAAAATTCGTTTTCAGCCTATCGCCACATATTGGGGAAACAATTACTTTCCGACTTTTTGGAGAGTTAGATGAAATAGATATATAAATAGTTGTCTTCAGAAAATATTTTCATATCCGCGTGAATGATTCGACACTGAAATAATAGGAGTACTCGTCGCAATTGAGCCTAAAGGCTTACAAATAAGGAATTAGTCAAGGATTTCCCATATCTTAGATATGTCTTAGAAGCTTTCAGAAAGCCCAATAATGCTGAGCGCAAATACAATACCTCTCGCTGTGCATAAACTGCCCACTAATGCAGAATTTGAATACCACTCGCCGTGTATAAACTGCACAGTATTGTTGAGCTCAACTACATCTCGTCGTGCATAAACAACACACTAAAGCTGAGTTTAAGTGCACACCAATGCTGCGCTTAAATACCCCTCGCCGTGCATGAAATATTCAGATTTTTAAGCCCTTCCTTAAATAAACAACTGTTGAGTTCCTGATGATCGTACTCTTTCATAAAAGAAACGCAAAACTGGTGTTCACTCAAATTATTTTATAGTTCTGAAAAGAAGAATGGAAAGTGCATTTGTGAGACTAAAACCTGCTTTTCACTCTATCGCACAGACGATGATCTTGAAAATTTTCGGTAAAGTTTGATTACGGATATAATGTGCGGTGTCAATTGAGGTTAAAAACTGTCGTTGACCGGAGTAGGTGACTACGGATATAATGTGCGGTGTCAATTGAGGTTAAAAACTGTCGTTGGCCGGAGTATGTTTCTGCTTTTGTATTAGAAGTCTCACGGTGGTATATTGAATACCTTATTCCTAGTGTTGCACGCGCAAGTACGTGCATATATGTAACGACCGTTAAAGTTGCTCTAAATAAATTTCGATGATGAAATAAAACTATCAAGAAAATAATGACAACTAGCTGGAAGGGTAACTCGAGTCTGCAGAAGTTTCCGTAGAGGGAGGCTGCAGCAGAAGTTTGGTGGCAGTGCACGAGTATTTTTCCTCAAATTATGAGCGAGATCTCATTCAGGTTCAATGATGTGTTCAATAATGCAATAATGAGTACAATAATGCAATAATGCGTTCAATAATGCATTAAGTGTTCAATAATGCAATAATGTGTCCAATAATGAAATAATACGTTCAATAATGATAGCGATCTGATTCATATTCAACAATGCAATAATGCGTTCAATAATGAGAACGATCTCATTCATATTCAATAATTCGTTCAGTATTGCGAGCGATCTCATTCATATTCAATTAAGCTATTACATAATAATGCAATAATTCGTTCAATAATGCAAGCGATCTCATTCAGAATCCTTCCACCCATATTAGACTGGGACTCAGGTGCTGCTCCCGCAATACTGATTAATAAATGAATGAAATCAGTGCAGGCGACCGGATATTACCGAGTTTTCCCGAAATTTTTACGTATAAATCTCGAAACTACATAAATGAGTTCTCAAATTAGTTGAGTTTTCTAGATGGCTTCACTCATGAGCTCAATGAATTTCAGTTTACTATTTTAGATATGCATACGTACCCTAAATACTTGAAGAATTTTGACCATGTAAGCATTTTTCAGTTGAGATTTGCGTTCGGCAAGACAAGAGGTTGAGACCTGGATGACAATAATAATTATTTTGTCTCATTAGCATGCGCAGTAAATTTTTCAGCGATAAGACACAGGCTTAGGTCGGTAATTAAGTTGTCATTTTTTAAGTGCGTCAGTGCGTGAACAGGATTTACTACTGAGGAGTTGAAATAAAAAGTAATAAAAAGTAACTGGCTCAACAGATAATATAAAAATTCTGAAAAATAAAGCAGTAGGTATGAATTCACATACACTGTTAAAATTACAAGAAGATATTAGTCTTTGAAATCTTTGTCCTAAAGAAATCACTGAGAATATCCGCGAAAGGGAACCCACTTTCCTAAACTATTGCATGCCGAAAGTTATCCTTTCTATTGTTAGTTTTGCTATGGTACATGTTCTCGAGGATAAAAATTTTTCTTGGTAAAAGATTGGCATTGACCTGCCTATACGAAATTTCAAATATGTGCAGGTGCTTCAAATCTACCTCCCGTCTTAAGATTCGTGAAGAATCTCGCACAAAAATACTGAGAAAGAGCTCTACAATATTAAACCCTGATTGTTATACGCTTTCTGTCGATGCGTACGTGTACTGCAAGATGCCTTAAGGAGATAATGAAATCCGTCATAGATTATAATTGTAAGAATTTGGATGTAGAACTCTACAAAAATTCGCCAAGTCAGTCTCCTGCTATTTTTCTCTGCTCTGCCATAGCACAGCAGGAACAAACACTCCTTGTACCTAAAATGTAGCACGGATATCGTCTCCTGCAGCTGCACAGCCTCATTGAGCTGTAGCACGGATATCGTGTAGCACGGATATCGTCTCCTGCAGCTGCACAGCCTCATTGAGCTCTAGCACGGATATCGTGTAGCACGGATATCGTCCCCTGCAGCTGCACAGCCTCATTGAGCTGTAGCACGGATATCGTGTAGCACAGATATCGTCTCCTGCAGCTGCACAGCCTCATTGCTTGTACCTAAAATGTAGCACGGATATCGTCTCTTGCAGCTGCACAACCTCATTGAGCTGCTGGCACTGGACCCTGGCTTCGATGTGTGTGGACTCTTCAAGCTCTCTCGGGCCCTCATCGTGGACGTACGTGATTCTTTACTCGTTTCCAGTTCATAACTTCTGAGTTGCTGAGTTCCGAGTTCTGCAAGTCGGAGAAATAACGTTGACCTACAAGATCAAAAAACTTTTAAGAACTATTCTGCCTGAGAAAGTTGAAATGGCCCTGCAGTATAAATACTTTGATTATCATAACAGGTGTGAAGTGTGTCAAGTTAGTACGTCGAATTACTCCAAAGAATTTCCTTTCGTTCGGTGAGTAAAAATAACTCTGAAATTGTTTCAGATCTCCTGCTTCGTGGCGACGTACATCATCATCCTCGGTCAGTTCCAGACAACGGAAACTGGTCAGCACGCCGCAAACTTCACGGAATCGCTGCACAGCAGTCACATAGCTGCATTTCCATAACACCGCCGCCCTCAGGACTCGCTTCAAAAATCATTCGTCGTTCGATTTCATCTTCCTGTAGTGTGTACAGGAAGTTAAATAATGACTAAAAAATCCGCTTCTACTTTTAGTCCAAGTTTGACTCGACCGGTAAACCCCGCAATCAGAAATGATTAAAACTGCCCGCTTGAGCATGTCATGAATCGAGAGGGTGTTTGCTTGCCTTCATCCCCGGCCTCGCGCTCCAGGACTTGAAGCGACTCAGAAAAGCGCGCAAGTCTTCAAACTTCGACCAGCCGCTGTGAGGAACAAAGCCTTCCGCATCCCTCCAGTCTGTTGGCTTGCAAAAATAATGAGCGGACCCAATCTGTCGGTGAACTTGCGACGCAGAACTTGTTTTGGTCCTGGGATTCATCTTGCTATGATGGATTACTCAGTTTAATGACTTGGTAAAACTTTAATGAGTTATGAAGAGAGGAGCGCTGGGATTTATTGTTTGCCGCAGACTTCCCGGTGCATGTTCTGGAAAAGATGTACTGAACTCGAACGTTTGTTTCTTGTTAGGGAAACTCATATTCCAACTGACACATGCATGATAGAGCCTAAAATGTTTGAATATTAGATAAGTTTTTCTAACATTTCTTTCACAGGCACGTACCTCATTGCTTAAGTAACTTCATTGGAAACTTTTTCCCTTTGTTTCCGCTGATTTCAATCCACTCTTGTGCGTGAATGTACATGATCATGAAGATTATTATATCGTAAGGCAAGCGCGAGCAGTAATGCATAATTTGATTGATAAAATTCAGTGAAAATAATATTCAGCAATGTTTCTGCCCGAAACCGAAAGCGTACAATGTTGTTTGGATCCTTTCCTTGAGTGATTCCTTACGCAGTCATGAATGCAAGTCCATTTCCTCGCTCGCACTCTCCCGAACACACTCGCATTCAAAGAAATGCGCTCGCATCATTTGCCAGAGGCGTCCCCCGGCCAAAGACAGGGAATGAATTCGGAAGGATCGCCTGGTGCCGGGAAATGGCTCCTGGGGGCGCAGCCTCGCGCAACCAGACGAAATTTCGGCCTAACTGACGGCCATCATTTGTCAAAGATCAGGCCTGACTCTGCAGGGGACGCTTTCCCCTGCAGCGAGATATCGATATTTACAGTCCAACCCCCTGGACACGGCGGTCCTCGCCGCTAGTGAGGTGCAATCTGCCGACTCGGAGCACAAAGGCAATGCAAAGGCCGTTTTGCCAAGAGAAAAGGGAGCACCCTAATAGTCGTTGAGTTTTTGTATCGAAATTAACTCTTATCTTCTGTGTTTTCTATCTTCAGAACATGTCTGGTCTGTGATTATTAGTGTGTATAAAATATTCTCAAAGCGAAAATCTGTGGTACGATATTTCGACGGAAAATTTTAACTCCGAATGGAAAATTTTAATGAATATATAAATTTAGACTTGTGGCCTCTTTTATCAACAATTTATATTTAAACTAATGATTTTTTGGGAGACTTTGTGTTGTTAGTAAAAACAATTTAGGATACAATTTATCAAAAGTTCAACAGCATACGATTTTCTAGCTTTTGTATGGTTAGCATTTCCCGGGCACCGTACAACCGAGTAGTTCATTTTGTCTTCTTCAAGCGAAGGTCAAAATGAATAATATAGTTCATGCGCTACAAAAGTTCTACCTGTTGCATATTATGAGTTACAAGGTAACGTTTCAACGAAGAAGAGACCTTCCC